>RJWM01006603.1:0-83282 GCA_004363535.1 Dasyprocta punctata
AAAAAAAAAAAAAAAAAAAAAAAAAAAAAAAAAAAAAAAAAAAAAAAAAAAAAACAAGATGGATACAACAAAATAAAGAGCTTAGTCACATTATAAATGGGTACAACAAAATTTTTGCACATTTCAAACTATGCAAAGTCCTGTAATTAAGTCCTTAGAGTTGAAGAAAAAAAGAAAATTTAATTCTATTTTCATAGTGATGAACAACTCAGCTAAAGCAGTTTGGGTAGCCTAAGGATGGTTGCCCAAAGTTTTAATTGGGTAGTTAACAAAGTTTTCATCTCTAAAAGGATTTCGTTTAGTTCACCAGTCTCTGTGCTGAAGTTAACCATCAAATGTAAAAAATTTATGGGACCCTTACTATGGTATAGTGTTGAGAAAAATTTTTTCCTGTGTTACTAGAAGGTATCCTCTCTAAATAGCCTCATCTCTTTTTGACAAAAGCTAGGGAATAAGCTAGTTAAATTTCTCTTCTAAAGCCAACAGCAGTGTGTGCCAAAGCCTAGATATGAAATTAGACAATTTTATGTAGATGCTTGCTTGTTAATCACTTTATCATTTCCCTTATCTCACAGAACTTATCATTTTACCAAAGGGAAAAGTAGAGAAAGTCAACAAAAGGTGAGACCCTACAAAAAATGGAATTAAAATCATCTCTTGAAAGAAATCAGATTTTCCACGATCAGTCCAATGAGTACAGTATAATGAAAACTCATCTTTTTGTGATTACAGAACTCCAGAATGTCAGATGTATGATAAAACTTACATTTCCTTCTAAATTTCCCCATGCTATAAATAAGCCAGAAACATTCATTGTCTTGCCTGAATTGATAGTCTTGGGTTGGTACTTTCATTAGATCTCCCGATGAATGCACACCAATTGCAACTTCTTTTATATATGAACATAACAAAAATTGTAGATTAATAATTGTATTTTTTTTCTTCTGGTCAGCACATCATTTCTTGGCTGGAGCCTCTCTCCTGGTTTAATGAATGTCCTTTTTAGGCTCAACTGTCAATGGCCTGCTCTAGGATGGTCGGTGGTGGAGCTGTTAGGAGGTGAAAGCCTTGAGGCATTACTTCAGTGGGGAATAGGGAAGCTCTGTTCTCTTCCTTTTCCTCTTTGCTTCCTGGCTGACAGTTCCGCCATTCTATATATTCCTACCATGATGCGTCCCTCTACCCCAGTTCTGAACCTGGACTACAAACTTCTGAACATGAACTGAGATAAAGCTTTTCTTTCCATAAGTCAATTATTTCAGGTATTTCCTTACACTGATATGAAGCTAATTTAGTGTCAAATTCATCAACGATCAGGTGAAAGCAAGGACTCTGTTTGAAGTTCTCCTCTCAGTTACAGTAGGTCATTATACACAAAGCTGTTTTGTACTCTGCTGCCATCTTAGACCTTTATGCAAATGATCACTTCATTTAAGCATAAATCATTTTTCTTTCTAAAAGAAATCATGTAAATCTAAGAAGCAAAGAAATTTTTTTTTCATTCCCAATGGACAGGTGATAGAGATGCTACAGTAATTTGATCTTGATTACTACAATAAGAAATGAAACTCTTTACAAGAGGTTATAATTTTCTTTAAGAGACTATGAAATTGGTGCTAGCTTTCGATTCCTTCAGTGAATCGTTGTCTCAGTACAAGAACAGAAAATCAAATAGAGGAAGTTGGAAATAATGCATCCAATTATTTTGTTATTAAGATTTTATTGCCAGAGCAGGGAGGGAGAAAGTAGCTAAGAAAACAAAGCTCAAGTTAATTCCAATTCATAACTTTCATAGCTTTTGATAAATCTTCCTGGGAAATAAATAGTAGCAAGAGAGAGTGAGCTGGGAAATTCTTTCAGTTTGTTTAATAAATGGGATAAGTATATTGGACTCTAATTAAAAGCTTTAATAATAAAATTAATGGAACTCTGTCTATTACTGGGTATTAATTATCCTGCAGTCAGTAGAAGAGATAATATGACATTGTTCTTTGGGATTAGTCTGGGGTATATCAGCCACATATGAATAGTGAGGAAGTAAAATAAATTAGTTACCAAACTAAATATTCTTCAAAGTAATAGATGTGCTTATGAACACCGGTTCAAGGTGGGAGAAGATGGTGCAATCCATTTTCTTTTTCATAGCCAAAAATCGAATTATGTAGTCTAAATAAACTTAGCAGAAAATGACTATGATGAAAATGAATGAACAACATAAGGAGAAAAAATATTCTTAAAAGTAAGAAAAACAGAGTGATTTTTTTTAAAAAATAAGAAAAACAGAATGATTTACTAAATTAGTATTAAAAATTATTAGTAATAGTATCACTAGACAGGACCCAAGGAGGACCCTTCGAAGAGAAGCTGGAAACTCAAGTCTCTCCTTCCATGCTGTGCGAGTTCCCCAACTTTCAGAACAGAAAACCATTTTTGGGACATGAAGAGAGAGACAGCAGGATTTATTAAGCAGAAGTAAAGAACTCCTTGCCCTCAGAAAGGAGTGTTGGTATTCAAAGACTGAGCATATTATGGCCTAGTTCTGGGGTATTTATGTATTCTTGGGGTGAAAATCTGTGAAATTTGTGCATCTATATACAGAAAGAAAATTGTAGGCCCAATTTAGAGGCTTATTGTATATTTTTAAGACTGTTAGGAATTTTGTACTCAGTTGCCTTGAGTAACTTTAGTTCTGAACCTCCACTTTCTTAAAAGTATTTTAAAATCATAATTTTCCTTACCTCTTTCTACTTATGGTGATTTCTTCTATCCACTTCAATTATACATAATAATAAAATATGTAAGGAACACTAAAAACCTAGCAAAAATAATGGAAATAAACAAAAGCAGGTGCTGTCCTTTCTGGTCTAAATCCTTTCACAGTCTGTTTATTTGCAGTATGGCTTGGATGCTAGTTTGGCCCTCTAGATTCCCAAAGGTACTTTATTATAATATGCAACATAAGTCCTAGGAAGCCAACCCCATTCCTGATATTGTTTCCATGTTTAGCTGTTATTTTAAGGTAGAAAACTTGACTGACACACTTATTTTTTTGTGCACTGGGCCACTGACTATCTTAAGCCATAGGGAATAAAAATGCTACACTAGGTGTGTTGGAATGCTCATGCTGAGGAACACATCACCCCGAATTTCAACAATGTATGACAATAGAAATTAATTTCTTACACAGCCTACAGAGTTCACCACAAGATTATCTTTCCTAGGTTGTGTAAATGGGACAACTCCACTAGTCCTTTATCTTCCTCCTAAGTGCAATAGATCAGTTCAGGCAACGTCCATCCCTTGACCATAGCAGAAACATAAGAGTGATACTAATGAACAAAGTGCCTTCCATGAAAATAATTTTCCTGGTAACGTCATTCTTGCTAACATTCTACCAGCCAGAACAAATCATGTGATTGGCCTGGACTCAAGGCCTGGACTCAAGGGGCAAAGAAATGCTCTACCAGAATAATAAAGTTGTTGCAAAATATCATGGTAAAGATCAGCTTTGTAGGGAGAGGTGAAAAATTGAGACCTTTTTCATGACCTACTATAGGAAGAGATCAAACTTTTTAAGTCATTTTGAATGTAAAGAGTCAAGGGTAACATTAAAATGGATTCACAAAATAAATTCTAAAATTGAGGTTAATTCTGCAACTTACTCTATAGTTATTAGTTATCTTTTCATAGAGTTAGTATCAGTTGTCATTACATCAAGGTTACAGATTACTCTTGTAGGTAAACAGATATACTGAGAAAATGTAGATACTATGAATTAACGTTCTGTCTTATTTTATCTTATTCTATTTAATTTTGTGTTTTGTAACCCTCGCTTACAAATTGTGTGTTAAGTAAAGATCATTTGATTTTGTGATATGGTAGAAATAATTTTATTTATATACACTTTCCAAAGCTGGAACCAGGTCTCAGGAAGGAGGGATACAGAAGATCAGATAAATTCATTTTTGTGTTAAGATCTAGGATCTGTAAGATTTATTCCATTGGTTTGAGGTATGAATATGTTTGAGACAAGAATGCAAAGTACACCAATTCTAAAAACATAAAGGCTTTTCTGGTACTAATTTAACATTTTTCCCCTGGGTCACTTGAATTTCAACAGTTTAATGAAAACCTGTAAGTACCAGCCAATAACCATAGTGTTTCTGCTTCAATAGAAGCATAGGAACTCTGAAATACCCATGATATGCATAAGTACCTCCAATTATTTGCCTCTTAGATAATGATAGTAGCTGTAGAGCTAACTAGAAGAAGAATGACCCACAGGTGTTTCTGTTTGACTCAGAACAAGTCTTTAGATTATTTAGATATTCAACATCTCTTCTGACTTATGATGGCCTTACAATCTATGGGATATATTTAGTGTCCCCATGGAAGCAATTACACATAAAACATCAACATATATTTATACAGTCGACAATGTTTTCATAGGTCCCTGGAGTGTGTTTTAACAGTAGTGGAAAGTAAAGTTTTGATGTAATGTGCTTTGCCTATCATTCAGATCAAAGGATATACAGTACTTTAAAATTTTAGAGATAGTTAAAATTTGGATGATGTTGTAGGAAATACTAAAGTGTAAGAAATGTATTTGAATTCCAAAGATATACAAGCATTAAGAAGACTCAGTTTTAATATTTAGTTTCAAACCCTTTTTAAAATTTTTAATATAATCCCTATATCGGAAGTGGACATTTAGAGGGATTTATAAATAAATCATGATTAAAATAATATTTGTTACCCAAAGATCCAGCCATCAAGTAGAAATATGTTAAGTATTATTGGTTCCTGTGGCAAGAGGTTTCTTTAGACTCAAAGTTCTGAAACCCCTGAGTAAAATGTACATCAAAAAGTAGAATTACCTCAAAATAAGATTAAAGATTTCTCGAAATGAAATATTTTTACTTCCTTAGGATTTGAGAATTTTTGAGTATTTGAAAAAAACAATTAAATCATGAATAACTCATTAGAATGAAACTTTGATATTCATTGACATCAAGACCTTTTAAAGAAGTAGATATTTGATTGAAATGAGCTTCAAGCTATATTTTGCCTAGAGAGTGTCTCCATCCCCAGATTTTTTTCCTACTATGTGTAATAAAATTAGTCCTTTCAGCCTTAGTGTATGCATATGAAAAAAGAAGTAATGCTACAATCTATATAACATACTTCCATAATATACACAGATTTTGACTTAATGAATCAATAAATAGATCATCACTAAAGATATACTACATACTTATGATTCAAGATAATTATATGTATAAAATTAAATCATAGTAAGTCAAAAACAATATGAACTTACTTGTTATTTCTAACAATATTAAAATATTTGTTCATAAAATATCAGACAGTAACAGTAATGAAATAATTCAAAAAACACCTTGCACATAAAATTATTGAGAAATAGTGTTTTACAAAATAACTGGTAAAAACCCAGGACAATCTAATGGCTCACCTCATAAACTGCCATGAATTACACAAAATTTTAAGGGTTTTTCAGTAGTATGTATTCTCTTTGAATTAAGAGAACTAAATAGAAAATTTAAGTGGTTATATTATTTGTACCAATAATTTAACTTTTAGGAATGAAATAATAGTGGATAATTACATTTCCAAGGATTTAATCACAGATAAACTAAAATTATACTTATTATAAATGTTCATTTCTAGAGTACATATTTAATTAAATATAGACATATTTAAAATACAATGCAACTACGAAAATGTCTTATAATTTATTTATTTATTTATTTATTGGCATCAGGAATTGGACTCAGGACCTCGTGCTTGCCAGCCAGGTGCTGTGCCACTGAGCTATATCCCCAGCCCAACACTTTATAATTTCTTAAGGAAGAGACAAAATTATAAGTAAGAAAAAAGGATTATGCAGTTTATATATGCCCCTAGTCACAGTGATAAAAATATATATAATGCCTACGTGGTCAAGAGAAATTAACTAAAATGTCCACCTTTATTGAGAATTTACTTTAGGTTATTGCTTTTTCTTTTAATTTTCCTATATTTGATATTTCAATGGTTTTATATGGTGCTGTGATTATTTATAAATATTGTAAAATGGATTTTTTATTGTTGAAAACTAAGTGTAATGAATTTTACATATGTAGAAAGTTGGGTATCATTTTCTTTAGCCACAGCTATGGAGTTCTGCTTTGTTTTCAGAAAACAGGATTATTATGTATGATTAGAAAACACAAGGAATTATTACTTTTAATATCTGAATAACATGGCATGTAACAATATTGGAATTTTCATTTTTAGGAATCAAAGTAATTAGTATTTTAAAGAAATTTTTACAGAACTTGCATATTTGCAGTCAAATATATCTCACCTTCATTGTAATTTTCTATTGACTGTCAAGGAACCACAAATAATTTCTTACCAATATATCTTATTTTACTTGCTTGCTGCAATAGCTGCTTTAGATAATACTTACTTGAGAAGTATGACTTTAGCATTCTTTTTAAACAATTTCTTGTCTACTTTTCAATCTCCTAAGACAGCATTATATGTGCATATTTTCCTTATAATTTTCTGTTTTCTTGTTGAAAAGTAGTGGTATTTTGGAGCAATGCATTTTTAATGTATATGCATAATTATCAGGAAACATATAGAGTGGTTTTCATGAGAGTTGAGCTTCTGTCTGAACCAAAACCAAACGGAAAAATTGACTGCCATAATCCCAAAGATGATTTGGTTCTTTCTATCCCTCAAACCAAGTTATTGCTGATTCTGTGGTGAGGAAATAAAAGTGACTTCTTTGAGTTTGCCAGAACATTACCAGTATGGTTAATTCAAAAAACTTGAAACATGTCACAAAGCCTATTTCTCTTCTCACTCCTAAGCCTAAAACAGTCATGGACTGCCTTTGCAAAAAGAGATGAAGATGATGTAAGATGAATATACTAGAGCTGAGGTTGGGCATATAAATAGTCACGACTGGGACCATCCCTGAGATAAGTGGAGAGAATAGACAAGAGGAAGTGATCTTTTTAAAGCATCATTGTGCAAAACTGTCATTTCTATTATTGCATGACAAGATCTTCTGTATTTCGTCTTATGTTCCTAAAGTGATCCTAAGAATGCATAACATTCAAGGTCATATCAGTCATCCCTTTGGAAGAAATTACTTCTGAAAACAGTCCTCCAATCACTGGACAGAAGTGGATGATGTTTGGAAAAGAAATGCCCCACAAACAAGGGGGATTTTTATTAGAATTTATCCACTTGGAATGAAAACAGCAGAGCAGAGACTAACACTACAAATCATAGGAAAAAGAACCGGGGAGTCAGAGCTAAGAAGCAGTGTGATTCATCTAGATCTTTCATCAAGTTCCCAAGAAGATTGTAATTAATTCGTGAATTAGAAACTAGATACTTATTTTCCTGAATGTAAAGCTGACCAGATAACTTTTTTCCATACTACTTTGAGTCATTCAACAAATATTGATTATTAATAATGATTCTATTTTTTACCATAAAATACTGTTATGCCCCATAATCTTTTCAAAGTCTAAAATAAAACTTCCCTGTGACAACTAACTTCAACTTATTTTATATTTGTTGTAAATGGAATACATCATAATTAGAAAATGATGAATAACCTCCTTACAGAGTAGTTTTTTATATACAAGTTCACATCATGGCAACTGTTTTCTCTCGGTCTTAAATATTTGCTATTACCCTTTATATTTAGCCTATCATTCACTCTATCTTTCATGAAATTGATACCAGTAAAACATCACTGCAACCTGTTTGCTACAAAATATTCCCCTGTACAAAAGTCAGAGCATGAAAGGAAAGTTATTATCTATATTTTATTAATAAAATTTAAAAAGACTCTTTCCAAATCCTTTAAATGTGTACTAGAATTTAAATTCCATTTTCAACCATTATTTACTGCTGTATGTTCCTGAAGAAGGACACTTTGAATTTTAGATTATACAAAACTGTACCTTCTTAAATCATAAATTTGCCTGACAAGGAATTTGAGTCTTCTAAGATATTTCCCATAGCGTGGATTACTGAATCTGGCCTTTTACATTTTCTATAATTTATGACGTAAATGGGGAGCAAGGGCAGTTGGCTTCAGATTATAGTAAAATAATTGACATGTATTTGAGTGCTTTGAAGATACTTTCAATGGAAAATTTAAAAATTCATTCTTAATTTCATTCCATACAAATAATGATCCTATGGTTCAATTCATAATACCTTCATGTAATAGCATAATAGTATATGTTAATAGGGCCTGGGCATGACTAATGAGGAAGTATTTTGCCTTTTACATTACTATTAGTAAATGGAGATATAACCCTTGCTTTCATAGTATGGAATGTCAAGATCAAAGGTAAATTTCATTCATGCAGGTTGTGGGGATCTCTTAAACTCTTTGAAAGCTTAGTATCATTTTATACAGAAGTTTTAGACAACTAATCCATTTAGGATTGAAGCGTAGCCAAGCTTGATTTAGAGAATCAGGCAATTTTGCAACTATTTACTAAATTCTGTATTTTATAGTCACACTGTACATTAGCATATATATGGCTATGAGTGGTCACGAAGAAAATACAAGAGTAATGTTTTTAACCACAGAATCACTATTGTATTAAATCTTTGAACATCCTGTTATCAAATTACTATTCAGAAAACCGTTTGCAAAATTAATGTCACCCAACCTCTTATCTATAGCTAAAGAGAACAAAAGAACTGATCAGTTAAATGTTTTGTTCAAGATTGAGCTCAGATCCTGGCAGAAATTGAAGTGAACTCAGATAATCCAACATACACGCCTTCATTATCATGGTCCATCTGTGTTCATTAGTCATTGCTATGTTATTTTAAATTAAATATCTTTTCCAAATATGGTGCAGTTATCGGAAAACTATCTTTAGTTTGCGTTTATAGTCTGAATTACTTTTAAAAAATCTTTTTTATATATTTGTACCTAAAGCCTGTTGAATGGAATTGATTACTCTCCATAACAAAATATAGTGTTTTTTCCAGTGAATTTCATAAACACAAAGTTCAAATACTTGTCTCAGTTTCCAAGACTTTAAATAGAAGAACGGTTTCACTTATCTCACCAGGCATTGTATCCAAACTCCAGGTTTGTCTTAAATTTCTGCTTTTCTCATTTGCACTGGCCTTCCAAAGAACTGAACCAAAGAAAATAGAGTTAAGAGTTTCTTCTTGAAATCAGTGATATCAATTTTTAGGTACACCTCCTGCTCTTCTTATAATTTAGATGAACTAAACCAACGAGAACTGTTACAAACAACATCAGTGAAATAAAACAAGGCCAAGTTTGTTTCTCCATCTTGTGTAATAAGACCACCCTCATTTCTGAAAGGGCCTTCACGTTCATGTAGGGGAAGACATCCCCTAAAACTCCGTTCTTTGCAAGTTGTCAGTTTGTTGTTGGAGGCTCACTGTGCAGCTCTCTGTGTGCCACAGGAAGATATAAAACATAGGTACAGCTTTAAAAAATCTCATATTTTCAGGATAAAGATAGATAAATAAGCAGATGGAATGTTGTGCCGTGTATTCTAACACAGACATGTGCACAGGAGGGCAGAAAAACTAGAGGATTTGAGATGAACTCTGCGACAAAGACTTTGAGCCTCATTTCTTCTATTACTTTCTTTTTCCTTTAAAGGAATTACAGGAAATGGTGATTAACGAATTTGTCCTCTGAAGATATGGCGATCAGTGTCTGTGATGTGTGTGCAAATAACCTTTACCTCACTTTGAAAAAAAATATGACTTAGGAACAAAACTCATAAATTTTAATGTCAAAAATATTGACTGCATTCCAGGAGTCATCGGTGTCTGCGGTCACTTATTAATCTGCCTATAAAAAAGCAACCCCTCTCTTGTCATTCAGCATCTTCACAGCCCTATGAATCAATGGTAACACAGACGCCTTTTTCTTTCTTACCTAAAAGCACATTCATCAGGCTTTTATTTAATTTTCTTGAAGACTATTTGGAATACCAAGAAAATTTTAACAAAGGCTCTAATCCTCTCTCTTGCAGATTCAATAAACACTCTAACCAATCACTTACAGAGCCAAACAACTTGTCTTCTATTGGGTTACCTTGTGGTTGAATTTCAGACAGGCTCCCAGCCAACTTCAAGCAAGCTCTGAGAGGCAAATTTATAAACTAGATCATTTAGTCCTGTTGGAGCCTCGTGAGCAAAAATCACTTAACAGCTTTTAAATCATCAGATTTGTAATATCATACAGAGATACCATTCTGTTCTGTAGCTAATTATCAGAGAAAATTAATAAGTCTCAACCTAAGATATCAAAAATTTTAAAACAAATCATAATCCTTGTAGAAGAAGCTCACAGAGTGAAACAAGATTAAAATAATCTTTATTCTATCTGCAGATACCTAAATATACTCACTATGATAATATCAGACAACAGGAAATGGCTAAGGAAATTATTTAACTGCTAATATTCCAACATTTTAGACTATTTGGGACTTGATTTATAAGGTATTGGAAGCAAACTTGAACATCTTTCCAGTGATTCTGTTTTACTCTCCATCGTCTAATCTGTAATTAAAACATCTGACATTAAAATATGTGGGTAACTAAAAACAGAGTTCAAGTCTACCGCACACAACTTACCTAATTCAACAGATGATACTATATTTCATTGTACCCTGCATGATCTGCATTTTATTATCTCTTCTTCTATGGAGTATGCTGCAAGCATAAAGAAATCAAGGGAAAAATGAATTTCTCTTATTCTCTTTTATCACAGACATAGGTGGAACGTGTTACAAAGAAAGGCAAGATATACCATGAAATTTCAGGTTTTCCATCCATCCCTCTCCATACTCTTTCCCACTTTCTTAAGTGTACCAGGATTTTACAGAGAAACAAGAATGATAGGATTGGTATGTGTAGCATATCAATATATGTAAATATTTATATAAAAATGTATACAGTATATGTATAATCATGCATCTTATATAAGCATATGTATTCATATGCAGTATGTGTGCATACGTGTACCCAAACTCTCGGAAGAAGAAAGTTTTTTTAAGGTAGTGGTCCATGTGTTTATGAATGTTAAACCCCTTGATCTGCCATGTATGAATTGGAGAACCAGGAAAGCTGGTGGCATAGTTAGAAAGCCTCAGAGCCAGAGAACAGATGGTGCCATTCCAGTCAAATTACGAAAACTTGAAAACCAGGAGGGCCCAGGGCAGAAGGAAATTGATGCTTTGTCTCAAGACATTGGTCAGAGCACCAGAAGATTACTCCTTCCTCTACCTTTTGCTGTATTCGGGCCCTAAGTGAATTGGTTGATGCTCAGTGAGATTGAGAAGGGCGATCTACTTTAATGAGTTGACTAATCAGATACCAATTTATTGTAGAAACACCCTGATAGCACACATGGAATTGACGTTTGATCAGATACCTGGGCATCCAAAGGTCCAGATCAAGTTGAAACTAAGATTAAATATCTTATCAAGTCTCTATGATAAATTGTAAAATCTTGTGAAAGTGCTATGTAGTCACATTTATCTCTATGTTTTCATATGCACTTAGATTAAATAAGAATGTGATGGATACATTATGTTTTCATATGCACTTAGATTAAATAAGAATGTGATGGATACATTAGAGCTTTATAGTGAACATCTAGAATGTTTGCATTGAAATCGGCTATTAGTCCTTGAAATTTGAATTTGAAATAAATATATCAGTCAAGTTATATTTCAGACACAAATAACAAGAACAGAATATGATTTCATCATCCAGATTCTTTCCATTTGACCATTTTTGGTTGGTGGATTTTGTGGTAGATTGGTCTTGATTTCAAGAAAACTGCTGCATAGCATACACTGCATAAGTACAAAACTTCTAGGCAGAGCTAGAAAAAACTGGATTGTTTTTATTTATCTATATCCTGAGATTGTTTATATGAATTTTATTTGAATATTTCCCATGTGGATATAGTTAGTTATGTGGGGTCCTTCTCAGTTGAAAGAAAAAAATGTCATTATTCTAAGCCAAACTTGAAATTCCATTGCCTTTATCATCGACTGGTGCAGGCATTGCTGTGAAATCTAATAGCACCAAGCAAGATGGAAGACTACTGGGATAATGTTCCTATGAAATAGTTTCCTCTATACAACATAAACATTAAAGAAAGACATGACATTAGTAAGGTGTTGGATGGCTTGCTGTACAAATGCAGCCAAAATGATTTCCTTCATTTACCTCTACATGTGATATCAAAATACTCTTTTATCAAAGCATAATAGTCTGCCTATCTAGACCACAGTACCTGGATAATATATATTCATATAGCATAAATGGGAGGATAAAATTAAGCCTTTTTGAAGAATAACATGATATATGTATTAATATCCTTAAGAATATAGTGCTTTTTTGATACAGGGTCTCCCTTGGTAGTTGAAGCTAGCCTTGAACTCATATTATAGCCCAGGCTAGCCTCAAACTCAAGGGAATCCTCCTGCCTCAGCCTCCCAAGTGCTGGAATTGCAAGCATGTGCCACTATGCCTGGTGAGAATATAGTATTTTTGATCCAGCAATTCTATATCTAAGATTTTCTCCCTGTATAATTAGCTATAGGAATAAAGTTACAACAGTAAAACAATTAAAATGCAATTGTTAGTATTATCTTTTTTAGTATTAATAATAGCATTAATACTAGATTTATTGTTCCAAAAATATTCTAATATTTACTATGGCAGGGTCTGAGTTAGACTAATACCCAATAGTAATCCTCCTAGTTGCCTGAGTATTCTTCTTCTCCCAACTCTAAATTTATGATATTGACCTTGGTATCTCTGTATCATAGTAACAACCTTATGATCTTGATGGGGCTATTGTTGGGGAAGTGGATCAACAAATGTGTACACTGGCCAAAATAGTTAATTATTCACAGGATTACTCAGAAAAGTAGAAGATTAATTTTTTACCTACGTGGCAAAGCCTCATGTTATAATTACATTGCCTGTTTCGTCAACATCACTGATGCCACAAGAAATGTAAAAAGGTGGGCCTTTATCACTAGGGACATAATAATACACATAAATATTGACTTTCTCTTAGTCTATGCAGGGGCACACTTGTCTAATTTTAGTGACCTAATGGAAATTTTTCCAGAAATATCTGATTGCATCTTTCTTAAAATGCTTTCCTGGTTCAAATATTTTTATTGTCTAAAAGTCCTTGGAATGGCAGCTTCTGTCGCCCTAAAGTAAATAAATTTCACTTTGGTTTATGGTATGCTCAAAAGCTCTGAATCATCATTTCAAATGACAGATGATACATAAACAAACTCAGGGCTCAAGAAAACAGTAGTCATAAGTAAATCGAATTATTCATTCTTTGTGTTACCCATAAGGTCAAAATTTGTGTTCCTATTTAGTGAAGCACTATTTTCTGTTGTGTCACTATAAATGATAGCAATCCTTAAATATTAGGATCACATCATTTCAAATACTGACCTCACCTTTCTACCAATTAACTAATTCAAATGGAACTTGGCACAGTTTAAACAGATGAAGGTCAAAAATATACGACAAGGGTACATTTAACAGTAATAAGATCAAGGGTTAAAAAGTTCAATGAGCTGAGTTATGAGAATATGTAAGGCAGAAGGAAACTGAATGTGATTAAAATAAAAATCGATAAAGTTTGATGGAAACCTGAACAGAAAGTTATATAGTCAGCCACAACGTGTCTGCATTTTGATAGTATCATAATCAAACAAAAACTCAAGGCTTCAACTCACCATTGTTAAAAATATGTACATAATATTTATAATTCCATTCCAAAAAACTATCCTTATAGCTGTAACAAAGGCTTGGCATAAATTATTAAACGATGTGAGTAGACATTAGATAATTTCAGCAGCATTAATGATTAAATTTTACACAAGACCAAGAGGAATCCAATTGAAGAAATGCATAAAAATTCAGAATTCTCACATCCTCATCATTTAAAAAAGCCACATTCCTTAAAAAAGAGACTAGATAGAATAAAATTTAAACGGAACACTGTCTATGAGTTATTTCTCTTAATGCCCTGTGAGTCTCATTAAGTTTTCTCTCTAAGGAAAGATGATATAATCATTCACATCATGGGAATTATTTAATTTTTATTCAATTTTAGTTATTACTCATCCAAGAAATGTGGTAAAGAGATTATGGTTCCAAGTTGTTTTCATATATAACTAGTTTAACAACAGGAGAATTCAGATTGTTTAAGCACACATTTTCTTTCAGGTAAAGCAGCATTTTCACAGAACACTATCATCAGATTCTTGGCAATTCCCTGGCCTGCCAAATAAGAGCCTTGTTCAGCATATGTGGGAATTGAGAGAATACACATACTGGTTGAAGCAGGATTCAGGTATTCAGCCAACATGTGGAAGACATCAATGAACGTTATTCTAATGATCTCACATTGGTAAATACAGCGTTCTGACTGCTTCCAGAATAAACAGATCATCCAGTCTGAGTGTGCAGTCTCTTGTGTGAACACATGTAGACACAGGGATTTGGAGAAATAATGTAATGAGGTAGATAGAGCACTGGCCCAAGAAAGAAGGAAGATGCATGCCTCTGGATGTCTACAGTCAAGCCCGAGGAGCTACACCATGACTCAAATCATTGACTCACAAAGGTGGGCACTCCTCCTAAGGAAATTAGTGCAGAGGAGGAAGGTGAAGAAGTCAAGGTAGATTTAATATTCCACTTCACCTAATCCTTATTAATACCAATGGGGAACCACACTAAAATTTTACAAACTAGGAAAACTTGGAATCTGAAGGAGCCTTCTTAAAATTCACCTTGATAAAACATGCCATGGTTTTACAGGTGTGAGAAAGGCAGGGATAAAATATACTGACTGTTTAGACAGCAACTATACTGCTCATTTACTTCTATTTCTTAAAGGCATCTGGCTACCTCCTTCTTCTGATGAGTTCCCTTAAGAATATTATCAATGAGAGAAGAAATGTTCTTGTTTATTAAACGTCCTGACCAAAGAAATCAGGAAATACCTTGAAGGTAGTGAAGCTTTGGACACCCTTCATGAAATCTCTTAGAACTGAGACAGAGGTTTGGCTTTATGCAAGTTATTTCTTACTTGAAACATTACTTTTGATTCAAAAAGGCAGTCCTAATGCTACCAAAACTAAGGAAATGATAATCATCCTTTCTCTTGTTTTTCTTTTCAAAATATCCAAGTTCTGTGGTACTGATCTTTTGGAAAAGAGTCAATGATTAAAACCGCAGTTTGAGGACTTACCTGAATTGTGTACAATGTAGTTGTGCTAAGAAAAAGAAAACTTGAGTCATTCCACTGTCCACCACCTACAACCCCCACATAAAGTCATCTCTGCATTATTTTTGTTTAGCCAATGAAGCCTCAGTAGTCACATGAGTTTCATCGACTCTTTTGTACAGATTAAGAGTTTCATAACCTTTCACAGTAGATATTTAGCTATCATGCTTGCTTGATCTTAGTTAAGTATGTTTTCAACAAAGAAAAATTTGCCAATTAATTCTGAATTCTGTATTTTTAAAAAATGCAATTCTAACTGCATAAAAATCAGATGTGGATGAAAGGAAAGAATGTTAAAGGTATTTATTCTTTAGGGTTTCATTGTTTTCATGATTATGTTTTGCATTAATGTTGCATGAACCATAATGTAAGAAATAGTAAGTGCAAATTAAGCTTGCTTCACTGCAAAACTTTTGAATTAGGTATACCAGTTAAAATTCCATTTAGAGGAGGTGAAGAAAACCAACAATTGCCATGGTCTAAATGTAAGTGTATTTATTGCTCACATCAGTGAAAGTGAGCAGTCCATTACTGCTTGTCAGCGCTGACTACAAGAACCACAAATAAGTAGTTTATTTCTTAATCCATGACGTACGGTTCTCAACCCTATGGTACAAGACTATGGTGCCTGTGTCTTAATTAAAGGTGTATAGACAATGAAGAGGAGGATATGAAAGAGGAGGAGGAGAATAAAGAGAGTGATAAGGGAGGAAAAGAAGACAAATTTCAAGAGTATCTTAAAGACAATCTGAGAAAATCACAAGAAATTCACATCTAAATCTTACTGGTGAGTTAATTAGTCCCACCTCTTAACCTAGCTACAAAGTAAGCTATGAAGTTTGTTCATTTTTCTAGGTGTTATTCCATTAGTTTGGACAAAGGGTACATTGAGAAACAAAGAACTGTTACCAGTCTATCCCACACAGTCACTAATTTGGAAGCTTGCAACAGGAACTTTGTATCATTCTCACCAATAATCTAGTAAGATCAGAAAGCCTGACCAGCACAAAAACTGGAATATTTTAAACATTCATTTGGAAAATAAGTCAATAAGTACAAGTTTTGATACTTTTCTTCAATGTGTGAATGCAATAAAAAACAACACAATGTATCACCTAATCTTGTCCCATTTACTTTTTCAATTTTGGGGGGTATGCATGGTTTTTGCACTGTGATACTTCAGTTGTGTTTATGGAACTAAAATGAAAATCTTTAAGAGTTATGCATGCAAATCACTGGAGTGGGATTCCTGATAGGTGAATTATTTTTACACATGGTAAAAATTAAATCCAGATAGTGAGTTAATGAAGTCACAGATAGCAAGTTTATCCTTTGGACATGCAAACTGAAATTTTTCTATGTATTTTGACTTATTTTTACTGTAAACCTGAATATCCTGAAACTAATTCCAGCCTAGAACAGAAAAGAGAGAATGAAACCAAGAAATTAAAATATGGTTATATCTGGTACCCCCTAAAATCTAAGATATATGAAGTTTTTCATCACTGCTACTTACCAACTGACTATTAAATAGTTAATGGTCAAAGAATTATTAATAAATAAATAAAACAGGAAAGAGTAATATTTCTTATTTCTTCTAATCAAAATATCCTTGTGAGCCTTAGGTTATAGCTCAGAGGTCAAGGTCTGCCTAGCCTGGGAAAAGTCCTGGGTTTGATCCCCACCACTGTATAAAAAACAAAAACAAAAACAAAAAACAAAAAAGATGTTTTATTGAGCATTTGTCCTGAATCCACTGTTTGTCATGTGCAAAAGCTTTCATAATATTTATGCTTTTAATTTCAAATTCACCTCATCTTACAAGAGTGTTATGACATTCACGAAAGATAAAATGGTAAACAGTGTAGTTACCCATATGTGTAGAGTCATGGAAAAGTCAGAGCTTTTAGGAAAGGTGGGCATTATATAATTAGTTTTATTCATGCAAGAAGGACCTTGATGCTGCTAACTATTGCTTCACAGTTTCATTTTTCTTTCCAAATTACAACTGTCTTGTACTTGGAACAGGAAAAATGTGGCCAAGAAAAACAAACAACAAAGCTAAATAAAGCATAGTGCCATTATTGTCAGACCAGAAAGTAATGTGGTAACACAGGTCATAAAAAAAAGTCATCTCAAGCTTCCAAACATGCAACCTGGAAAGACCACTCCATTTGTAGAAAAAGAACAGTGGCTTGTCAATACACTTGTATCTCCCAAGGCAAAAGCATTAAGAGCAAAAATACATGAGTGGCTGCCACTTAATGCTGGCTGTTTGTGTTTACTTTTTTCTAAGACTAGACTCTCTCATCATTTGAGAGGAAAAAATTAAGTGTGTCTAAGACTTAAGAACCTGTCAAGCACCTGTCAAGAGGGTTTTCTAAGGCACTGAGATATCTTAGAATTAGGATTCTCGAAGGAAATCAAAGTGATCCTATATAAAACTCTATTAATTCCATATTCCCTTCTGATTAACAGAAAACAGATTAAATATCTGGAGATGATTAGCATTTGATGATGATTCAGCTGAGATTCAAAATAGAAACTGGTTGCTTGATTTGACATACTTCATGGTCAATAATGTAGGTCCAATATCCAATTTAGGACAGGAACAGACATATTTTTTCATGAAACTTACTAATGCTTTGAAATCCTGACAATTACATATTAAGATGGAAAAGGGGAAATAATATGCTTTGTATTAATGAATGCATTTGAGAACAGCTGAATGTAAATACAATGAATTTCTGTCTGTACAGAAAATTTCTCACATAGTTGAAGTGTTTTCTTATGTGTAAATAATTTACTAAGGGCAACTTTATTGAGAAACTATTTTGAGTTATTAACTCTGATAGATGTAGGTGATTCAGTATTGATTCATTTAGAATATGTCCCTGCCATAAAACTCACCAAAATAAGTCCTTTAATAATTCAAAGTATTGCCATTACTTTAATGATAATAATGGTAATGATTATTATTATAATCATAAAATTTCTCCATGAGAGTGAAATAGGATATGTAATTTCAGGCATAGAGTGCATTTTCATTCAATCCTGAGTAGATATTATTGTGCGTCGAGGCATTACATTATTACAGATGGAGTTAATTGGAAAGAAAAAGTCACTGTGGTGGACAAGCTTGCAAAACACTGAACAGGAGAGTACTTTTAGGATCAACATCTGTGACGAGGACAAAGAAGCCAGTGGAAAAAAGTTCTGCAAAGAGGTTACAGGCTTCACCAGGTTGTACGGGACACTCAGAAGCATCAAGTTCATTTCAGAGTTGGCAAATTTGGGATAAGGGTGCCAACCATGCTCTTACAATCATCACTTCATAAAGCAGACATTGGTTGCAGTTAGCTAATGGATAGAAAGCATGACTCTGAGTAGGGATTTTGTCTTTAGAAGATGAAATCTCACAGAGGGTTGGTAGCAGAGAGTTTTAGCCAACACTAGTTTCTCAGGAGAATAATTTTTCAGTTGAAAAGCAGATTTAGACACAGCATATTACCCAATACAGACCACCTTCCACGTCACAGAGATCTGTTTGTATAAGTACTGGAAGTAACTTCTCTAGGATTCTTCATAACCATTCTTCACCCTGCCACCATTTTTAGACTCCGCTTAGCTATGTTCTGTCCCTTTATTGAGCTGGGTGGTAAAATATCAGCAACCATGGGAGACAAGGAACCAAGCCTAAATCATGATATTCTTCTCAGCCTGGGTCAGCCAGACTTGTACATTTATGATCTAAACCAATAAGGGAACTAATTCAAGGCCCTGAGGTAGATAACTTGACATCCAAAAACAAATTCATTTTTTACTTCATTATGTATTTGAAATTCTACTTTAGCATCAATCTCATTTCTGTGTAGAGAAAAAATATATACACAGGAAAAGATAAAAGAAGAGAAAGTAGTAGTTTATGACTCAACTATAGAATACGAAAGAGATAATGGAGATTTGGGCCAAGGTGGTTGTAATGAAAATGGTAAAATGCCATCAAATTCTAGACATAATTGATGTCTTTAGAATAGATGTATGTTGTGTGATGAAATGTGAAAGACTTTTTTTTTTTTCAGGGAGCTGCTTTTATACATCAAAACTATTCCCTTTAGAAACAAGATTATTCACCATGCCTATGGGATGAGATTTCAGGTTGAGCAACATATCTTAAAATAACACTAATCAAATTCCCTGGGAATACAGTGTAGGATCTAGTTGGCTCCTACCAGAAACCTTGATAGCCTAGCTTCTTTGACCAAGTGAATTTCAAGAATATTTTTATAAATAAAACAAAAGATTTCACAAGACTTTAGATATCATCAGTTTTATTACTTTTCAATTTTTCATTATATTTTGTGACTTACTAATACAGAAAACCTTGCATGCCTGAACAGACCATCCTTCCTCACCTGTAAATCAAACACTATCCTTTAGAACTTGAATTAGACTGTGCTAAGAAAACTTTCTGACAGTTCTACTCCACATTGTCCTGAAGTTCTTGATGTACAGAATACTGACATGTCTTGTGGCATTTTTTGATTGTATTGCATTCAAATTATCTCTTACACCTGTCTTATTCCCTACATCTCCAGCATCTTGGTTGTTTTCTAATAGAAAGTGTGGTGTGGTGGGGGTGGGTGGCGCATGTCTGTAATACCCAGAGACCAGGAGTCTCAGGCAGGAGAACGGGAAGTTTGAGTCCTGTCTGGACAACTTAGTGACTTAGATTGTGTCTCAAAATTAAAAGATAAAAAAGTAGGGATGGGGTGGGGAAATTTTGCCATGTAATTCAATATAAAAGGCCTGGGTACCAGGAACTGAAAAAAAAATAGAAAAGGAAAGAAAAAAGCACTCAATAAATATTTGCAAAATATCATAATAAAAAATATTGTAGCTACTAATCATGACTGTCAACTTTACTGGATAAGGACTTGCTCAGCAGATTAAGAAACTGAGTACTGGTTGTGACTGTGTGGTGCTTCCAGAGAGGACTGCATGTAGACAATACACTGAAGGGTGAAGACTCACCATGATTGTGGGAGACACCAGTCACTCTGCTTGTAGCCTCCAGGGAAATAAAGAGGAAGAAGAAGGAAATCAGTCTGCATTTGCAAAACTCCATTCTT
The DNA here is from genome assembly GCA_004363535.1 of Dasyprocta punctata. Lineage (NCBI taxonomy): Eukaryota > Metazoa > Chordata > Mammalia > Rodentia > Dasyproctidae > Dasyprocta > Dasyprocta punctata. The sequence goes on from RJWM01006603.1 coordinate 20,515, forward strand.
CCTGACTGGGTGAGTCTTCTATTTCCACCACCAGTGAACATCAGACTCCCAATTTCTTGGAGCCTTTCAACTCAGTCTCGCAGCAGCACTCATGAGGAAGCTTTGGGCTTGTAGTCACAGGCTGTGATGCTTCCTTGATCCTTCCTTGCTCTGCTCCTTCTCGTTTAGGCTGAGCAGCTTCTGAATGACCAACTTCCAGTTTGCAGACATTGACTCCAGGACCATCCTGCCCCTGATCCCAGAAGCCTGTCTAATAATTCCCCTTGCATGACTTCATATGGATCTTATACTTTTTCTATTGATGCTATTCCACTGGAAAACTCAAACCAAGTTTACATCTATTTTATTTATAAAGGAGAAATTACTTCTTACTTACTTAAAAGAATAAATCAACTACTTGGAAATAAAATCTGTAGTGCCTAAATTTGATTGATCAAAATAATTATCTCAACAAGTTTTTAAAATAAGGTTCAATGAGCCACTTTCCTGGAGATTCTGATGCTTTATGTTTAAAGTGGGCCCTAAGTGATTTTGCTATATAATTTAGAGAAAGCAGTCTCTTTTTTATTTTAAAGAGTATATAACAGAATAAAAGCAATCAAACGAAACCAGTGTAAGAGATACAGGACTTCAAAACATTATGAAATCAACAGTAGTAACCATAATGCTCCTTGATGTCTTCAAAATAGCTGCAGATAACTTCAAACATAGTATAAATCAAATTGAACAGAATAGAACAGAAACAATAAAAACAAAACAATGAATGCAATAAAGGACTTCAAAACAAGCCAACAGTAAATCCAAAATTGCTACCATAATATATCTTGCGATCCTTGAAATAGCTTCTCCTGCCATTGGATTTAACATAATCAAACAAAACAAAAAGAATAAAACCCAACCCAACAAAACAATGGAAACGACATAGGATCTCAAAACAAGACCATAGGGAATCCACAATGGCTGCAACTCTCAGAAGGAGATCCCCCTAGATGACGCACTGCTTATCAGTATCTTCTGAACCTATGATCAGACTATTGGCCCTAGACCTGCAGTTAGTGAAACACCAAAGCACCACAGGCATCCAATTGCATTTCACCTTGATAGCTATCATCACAGCCTGAGTTTCTCTAGATAAGTCATTTGCTTTCTTGGTGGTGGAGTGATGGTACTTCTTGTCTGCCAGCCTGCACTGGGGAAGGGTCTGGGGTCTGGCTGCTCTCAGTCTGCCGGCAGCCCACGCACAGTGCCAGTTCCCAGTCTGGGCTTGTTTGGTTCTGTGGCCATTGTTCTCTCTAACCCTGGTTTGTGAATAGTGCTGACTCATGGGGAGAGGCTTGGATCTAGTTGTTCCCAGTCTGCTGGAGGCCCCCTCCTGGTGCCGGTTCCTAGACTGTGCTTATACCAGAGAAACTGGTCTTGTAGATGTGCTGGCCTAAGGATTTTGGAACAAATAAAAAGTGAAAGAATGCACATCCATGCAGGTAAAGTGGTATAATCAAGTTTGAAATCTGAAGAGTAGAAGGAGAACAGCATCCTGAATCATTTTTATTATGGAATGTGAAGACCTATGTACCTCAATAATGCTTACTAACAAAAATAGGTAACTTAGGCAACTAAGTTTTATATGCTTATGTCCACCAATTTAGGGGTCTTCATACTGACAATGTTAACTTGACCAAAACATGTTGAAAGTTTCTAATGTTGTTGATTATTTTTTAGCCATCGAACAACTTATGATTATATAAAGATTTTCATTTCTAGCCTACTGTTCGTCTATTAGATATTACATACAGATTAATTTTCATTTTTGTTAATTTAACATTGAGATGATTTTTTAAATGAGTTATATTCTCAAGTTCTGAAATACAGACATTTAAAACAGTAATCAGATATTTATATCATTTCTTTTTTCTTACGGCAAAGCATAAATGTCAACTCTCTCCAGATAAACTTATGACTTGATTCCTTTTAAGCTTGAATTGCCTTTCGTTGCTTTTCTAAGAAAGGAAATGATAGTTTTGTTTTGTTTTGCTTTCTCAGAAAAACCATTCCTAAAATTTTTTGAAACGCTTTTCAGATCTATCTTTGAGAGAAAAACTGACAGGCATAACCATCCAGAATGAAAACACCTTGGGTTATATGAGATTCTTCATTTTCCAGCAACATGAGAAGACAATGAACTAGGCTGTCTCAAGGGAAAATTGAAACACCGTATGTGTTAATATTTCTGTTTTTTGTATCATCAGGTTTTAAGTAAATGGCCACAGGGCTTTATGTTTACTTTACTATACCAAGTGGTATCTCTAAATATAATGTCTTTCAAAGTTAAAAAAATATGGAAGTTTATTTTTTTTCCTCAAGAACAGATCTCATATTTTACCTTAAATTACTTAAACTACCTTGAATTGTCAATAAATTAAAGTGAACTTTTAACTAAGTTGATCATTTTCTGGAGCCACTCTCAGTGTTACCCACAATCTTCTCCAGGTATGTTTTGTTTATTCTACTGCCATACATTAGATGCTCCATGTATTTGACCTGAGGCTAACAATCACTTGCAATGTACTTTGATTGTACGTTGCTATAAAATCCCAAATAAGTAATGGGGAATATGAGTAGAATTTACAATGAAGCTCTCAATCCTTCATTTCATTTGGTTTATTAAGGCAGATTTCAAATGACTTTCCTGCATCTAGTTCCTCTCTATTTTATTTCCTCCTGCAGCTGTGGGCAAGTTAATCTTCCTGAAATGTTACATTGTTTATGTCACCTCCTATTCAAGAATCCACTTGCCTAAACATTGTTTATATACTAAAGAATATGCTGTATTTTTTCTTGTTTATTCCTTTAATCTCACCACCTGTTCATTCATATTAATTATGTCAGGTTGAGATAATTTTTTAAATGAGTTACATTCTCAAGCTTTAAAATGCAGACTTTTTGCACAGAAATCAGGTCAGTGTCTAACATTTCCTGTTTCTTATGGCAAAGCTCAAGAAATAGTAACACATGAATGCATACTTATTGAACTTCAACCATTATTGATTAGAAAGCATGGTCACGATATTTTGTAGTTCTTTCCATTATGTAGAGTGTTTTTCTCCAATTCGTGAATCTGGGCTCATGACAAGACCTGCTTTGATCAATACATGAAGAAGTGATATTGCACAATTTCTAAGGCAGGACTTTAAGGGTATGACAGGTTCTATCTTTACCTTCTTAGAATGTGACCCTGGGGATATCCCAAAGGAAGACAGTGGAGCATGACAGGCCACCTGGAGAAATGAGGTGTTCTAGTGGACCATCAACACCAACTGGCAGGTACATGAGGTCATCATTGGGTTTTCTAGGTCAGCTGATCATCCAACTGTATTCGATCACTGTAACAGCCAGATAAAATGAGCAGAGGAACTACCCACTCTACTATCACAATTGTGGTGATAATGCATAAGTTAATGTTGTTTAAAGCCACTAAATAATTTTGGGTAAGTATGGTAAATTGTTATGCAGAAAAGTACTTGGTGCATCAAGTATATCAGGTATTCATTAAGAAAAAAGACAGAGGAAGACTGACCTAAATTGTTCACCAAAAGGTTGGTATGTTCAGAAGTGGTGCTTTTGGAAGCTGATTGGATAAACAGAGTGCTATGCTCATCAGCGGTACTCATCTGTTGATGAGCTCTTAGCAGGTAGGGCCTGATCAGAAAGGGTGGGTCCAAGGGCCGGGAGTTTGGCTCAGTGGCTTAAGTGCCTGTCTGTCAGGTGAAAGGTTGTGAGTTTGATCCCCGGTGCTGGAAAAAAAAAAAAAAATAGGAAGGGTGGGTTCCTAGAGATGTGGCCTGAAGGAGTTTATTCTTATCCACACCTTCTCCTTCTCTCTCTCTCTCTGCTTCCTGGCAGCCATGAGATAAATAGCTTTCCTTTGCCTTGCCCTTCTGGTATGTCATTTCTGCCTTGGAATCAGAAGATCATAGACTGACCTCTCTGAAATTTTAATCCAAGTAGATATCTCCTCCTTTAAGTTGCAGTCATAAGGTATTTTGTCCTAGAGACTGGAAGACTAACTAATACAAACTGAAAGAGAAAAATAAATATATAAGGCAATACTATAAACATATCAAATAGCGTTACACTTTGCATAGGTAATTAAAACAGTGGTGTGAAAGAGATTAAAGGTAAAGAATGCCCATTATGATCTAATATGTCAGAAAAGAGTGAAGTCTATAAATTCATTTTTCTTCAGTGGCATAATGTTTTACCTTTATTCATTTTGCTGATAATAATTGTGCATGTTTTAATAAAACATGTAAACTCCTTCATTCCCTAGTGGCTTATGTCTTAACTCTTCTCATATATTTTATCCATCTTGCTCTAAAAGTGACTGTATCTAGAAATTTTAGGTTTCTACAGTTCTCCCCCATAGAGCATGGTGCTTCTTTTTCTTCACTTTCAACTCAGCTAGAATCTCATCTCTTTCAATAAACATGGACTCCCAACCTAACCTCAAAAGACTATTCTGTCTTTGAAATTGTAAAATGGAGATTACATCTCACAGTACAAAGTATAACAGTTTTTTCCTGAGGACTTTTGTGCACATTAGAAATATTTATATATAGTGTCTAGCACAGTTTCTGGCATAGTATAATTAAAACGAATGGTAAAAATTGTCACCAGATCATAACCACCACCATCATATTTAACCTTTTATTCACTCCAATATTTACTTAGTGTCTTTAATGTGCCAATCATGGTGCTAGGTACTGAGAAGACAGAAATGAGGTTAGGCACCAAAATCAGCACAGCACTAGAATTCAGGCACCTGGGTTCCTGCACTGAAGCCAGTGCTTAGGAGGACACCCCCAGCCCTCTCTGTCATGTCCTTCCCCATATAGCTAAGACTCCCACATTTTCCTTCTAGACTATGCTTCCCAAACTCTGAAAGAGCCAATTTTTGTTTTCTTCTTTAATTTCAAGACTGCTATAGACAACCACTTCATAAATACTATTAAATTATAAAATATAAGACATTTGTTATATAAAATATAACAAGATTACTGGAGAAACTAAATCTTAATGAGTGACATATAAAATATTAACCCCAATGATTATTATTAGATTCAGTAGAAATTCAATTACTTTGTGAAACCACTACAAATGTTTCCATATCCTTCTAAACATTTACTAGCAGAACATGAAAAAAATTTTCAGAATACTCTGTTGAACAATTTTGAATAGTATGGTGGGTGGTAAAACTATGATACAGGTTCCTGGGATCCTAGAATTCCATCCTCAAATAATCAACAAGTAACAAATGCTTGCTTACAATTTTTTATTTTTTGTAATGCTGGGGATTGAACCCAGGGCCTTTTTTAGGCTAGACATCACTATAAAAAAGGGTAGGTATGTATCACAGTGTTATGAAATTCTTAACTCTTTTGGGAATATATCTAAAATGGGAATAGCTTAGTCAAATGGAATTTCTGGTTTTACTTACTTGAGGAATCTCCGTACTCATTTCCACAATGCTTGTACCCAGTTCATGTTTACATCAACAATGTAGAAGAGATCTTTGCCACATTATCAGCTCTAAATAGCTCACAATTTCAAGATAAGAATAACATTTTTGTGGTCACAAAAAATTGTGAAAACAGGGCCGGGAGTTTGGCAGGCAGGTGCAAGGATGTGAGTTCAATCCCTGGTGCCGCAAAAAAAAAAAAAAAAAAAAAAAAAAAAATTGTGAAAATATTTGAAGTTTACTAAGATAAAAATCAAACATCACGTGAAAGTAAATGGGTGACAAATATTATGCTGATAGCATCCCACATGATGCCAAGATTTGAGAAGGTATTTGGTGCCCAATAAATGTACATGTTTTTAATGCCTTTTTATGTTTTGTTTAAGAGCTAAGTAAAATAATTCTTATAATTTTTTCTGATATATGATAAGTGTGCAATGCATTTTTACTGTTATTATTATTACTGAGATTTTAGGGTCAGCTTACACTCTCTAAAGGTCCTCAGTCATTTAAATTTCGTAACTCATGCTTTCAATTATTTCATTGTTTTCACAAAAATATACAGTGTATTCCAACAGAAACAATAGGTATCAACTTTACCTGTGATGGGAACTGATAATTAGATGAATGGATGCACTAGAATACATTTTTTCTTGTTTTGCCATTTTCTACTTTATTTGATAAAGGTGGCATTAACAAAATTGGCAGAGGTGCTGCTGAGAACACAGCTGGATGGAAATACATCATGAACAAAGCTATATAGCAAGACAGTGCTCTATTTGTCTGAATCATAGTTAGTGATGCCTAACAAAGAGACTAAATGATGCATAAGGGGGAGTTTTAAAGAATATATAGGCGGGATGCCATTAATATAAGGAACTTTCCTCTAGCCTCAGACAAAAGTAGCTGCCTTGGGATTGAACAAAGCAGGTGGAGGTGGGGAATTTGAGCTGATATTCAAGCTTGCTTCCCTGTGGGAGAAGTCATTATGGGTAGTGTTATGACTCCTGTAGAGATGTCCCACCAAACCTCATGCAGAACTCTGAACTAAATAAACCTTTCCTCCTGTAACTTTGGGTGTCATGTATTTTGTCTCAACAATGAGAAAAGTAACTAAGACAAAATTTGGTGCTTGAGAAATGGAGTCATTGTTGTGACCGTGCTGGCCTAAGTGGTTCAGGACAGTTTGAAGTTGGCTTGTGGAAAGGGGAAGAGTTAGGAAAGGTTTGGAGATAGATACTGGCTGAAAAATTAGAGCTTAGGCTGTACTTCATGGGATTCTGGTCAGCACTTGGAAGACTAGAAGCCTAAAAGAAATCCTGCCAGTAAAGACCAGGCTTGGGAAATTTCTGCTAGGAAGAAGCATTGCATAGGCTGTTGGACCTCAGACAATGTATGTTGAACCTTGGAAGAAGACTTGTCTGCATTTTCCTTGTGTCTAGAGACTTTGATTGAAAATAAGATTAAGGCAATAGACTAATTAATCTTGCAGAATAAATTTCAAGGTGGTCTAATACTGAGGGTGTGGCATGCCTACTGTTGGGAGTTTTAGCCAGATTTATGTTGAAAATCAAGAGCAAACAGGTCAGCAGAATGATTCAAAACATTGAGTTTGGCCAGAAAGGAAGCTCCAGTAAAGCTGTAGCTTGCAAAGATGGAATAGAGAAGAAATTGGCCACTGAATATATTAGAAAGGAAGAGATAAATATTTCAGAAGAAGACAACAGAAAACATGGTCTGAGCACAACACAAGAACCAACAGGACTCCAGCCTTGGCAGCCTCAGGGTTGCAAAGGTGTAAGACTTTGCTTTGAGAAGAGAGCCCCAGAGCACCATGCTCCAGAATGGCGTTGGTATAGGAATGTTGTTCCTTGAAATTTGGTTCATCAGCATTCTGCCCCAATAGCCAAGAGAGAAGGAAGACTGGCCACTGATCCAGCTGGCACCAGACTTAGGCACCATTCATGTGATGACGGTTTTAGGGGCATGCAAAATACACAAATTGTGAAATGAGAAAAGACACCATTCGGATTTCAGAAGAAGGCCTGGAAAGCCAGCAGTGTCTCTGAGAGGACAGTGCGAGAAGCTGTGAGTGAAGCTGAAGGTGCAGTGGAGACCTCAGAAGTATGGAGAGGCCAGGAACACGGATTACCTAAGGAAAACTGCAAGAAGTTAGCAGAAAAGGCCCAAGAGAGAAATAATGGGAGCTATAACCACTGGAAGTGCTTTTGGGACAGAGACTTCCAAGCCTTTTGGCATTCATATCTTGCCACAGATTGCCTCAGTTGCTGCACATGGAACTACAGGATTTTGGACTTGCTTTAGTCCCATTCCTTTGTGTCTCCCTATCTGTAAATTTTCAAATGAAATGTCTTGTGCCATTAAATGTTGGAAGTGTTTAATTTTCTTTTCGTATGTGCAGGAGCTCACAGCTAAGAATTTGTCTTAAATCTCAGAGGAGATTTTGAATTTGGACTTTTCAGCAAAGTTGAACCAGTTAGGACTTTGGCAATTCTTGAAGATGAACTAAATGCCTTTCGCATAAAAGGATGTGCATGAGATTTTAGGAGGTCAAAGATGGAATGCTATTACTTGTGTTTAGATTTCCTGCCAAAGTTTCATGCAGTCAGTAGTGTGGCTTTTTCAGAGGTGGCTGCTTCTAGAGTGTGCAGTGTTAGGACTGATACATTGTGCAATGCTAGAATTAAAGACACTAGGATTAAGGGTATGAATGTTCCCACCCTAGGTAGCCAGGATAAGATATAAGGTGTAGAAAGAGCTGTGGTCGCCTCTTGCTTGCTTTGCTACCTTCTCCTTGCCATGAACTGTCTCACTTCTGAGATGCCTGTCTGTCATGCCACCTGCCTTGGAGCCATTCGTCTATGCACTGAAACCTTTATAAACTCTGAGAGAAATAAATCTTTCCTCCTTTAATTTTGGGTGTCGAGTATTTTGTCTCAACAAGGAGAAAAGTAACGTAGACTGGTAGTCACAAAGCACCCTCCAAACCAGAGTCAAACCACTGCTTTTGAAACTTTGCTTTTCTTTTCAGCTTACTGTAAGTACTTATTTATTACATAAAATGTTAATGCAAAGTAAAACTATCCAGCAAGCCCTCTCTTTTCCTCATGCTGCTATCCTTCCTTAACTATTCTTTAAAGTTTTTACATTTAGATGTGTGATTGGTTAAATTGTTGCTCCAGTATTGTGTACCTTTTTGACTTATTGAAGTAAGAGCCAGGAAAATATTTCCTTAAGTGTGAAAGACTAGATCAATAGTTTAGGCTTTTTAGGACAAATAAATTCAGTTTTGCAACCATCGAGCGACAGTAGCCACAGACATGTGCATGTCAGTGAATCTGACTGTGTTCTAACAAAGACTTCTTGCAGAAGCAGAGATTGCTTGGATTTGGCTCATGTTTCAAGGTCAAGAAGAAAGAATCTAAATTATTGAGATGACACTCCAAAAGACTTAAAGTTTGAGAACATAAAAAAAAAAAAACAACCAAAAAAAAAAAAAAAACAACAACTTCTGTACTATGTAAAAATTGAAAATCAGGAAGCCAATGACTGATTTTCATTAATTCATTCACATTTGCAAATTATTTTGCTTGTCTACTATAAGCAATTAAACACTGATTTATGTAAGCTCTAATGATACATTTTATTCATTTTAGCAGTGGATATTTACTCCCCAATCATGGTGCCACTCTCCATCATAAGGGCGTTTGTTCTTTCCTTTTCATTCATTCTTCCCAAAATCAGTAGTTAAATCTGATTTGCGATTCTGAAAGAATAAGTAACAAGCAGTTATAATTCAGTCCCTTTCTCTTCCATGGTGTTTGGGAGTGAGTTCTTCCAGGCAGCTTTGGTCTTGAAGAGAGGGGAGAAACTGCCCTGAATATGTGTGTCTGCCTGCCTTTGGAAATAAGATAGAGCGAACTCATATGTCGACAGACATAAGCCATATCCTTCAACTCAAATTTTACCAATAAAATACTGATCCTCATGAGTCTACTCATTTCTGAGTCAAGTTAGAACACACTAAGAAAAAGAAGTACACAGTAGTTGAGGCTTAGATGCTTCAGGATTGAGTACATCAAACACAAATAGTGTCACTACATGAAGGAGGGACTGGGAAGGAAAAAAAAAGAATTAAGATATATTAGGTACTTGTACCAACTCCCTATGATAAATGTAATCATTGTGTACTGCAAACATGTACTAATAAAAATAAATAATAAATAAATAAGAATTATAAACTGATAATTACTAAGTGTAAAAATCAAAACAGATAAAACAAAATGTAGTAAATAGATGTTATCTATTCTTGGGAGTGGGAAGTTAGTGATGGTTGTTACAAACAAACTCACTGAGAAGTAACCTCTGAATTGAGCTGCAAAGGAGTAGGTTAATGAGGCAAGAATAATGCTAGCTGGCTTTCTGCATATAGAAAAGTAAATGTAAATGACTAGGTTAAAAAGAAGAAAAAGAAGCACAGGAAGAGGAAGGGGGGAAGGGGAAGAGGAAGAAGAAAAAGGAGGAGAAGAAAGAGGAGGCAAAGAAGTAGGAGGAAGAGGAGGAGGAGAAGGAGGAAGAGGAGGTCAAAGTCATATTCCAGGGTCAAACAAATGGAAACACGGGCAGAGATAAGAGGTAAGATATGCTAATTAAGAGGTGAGAAGAATCTGTTGAGGTACTTAACTGATTTATGTCAGTCATTTAAATACTGGAGGTGTTATTAAAGGGCAACACACAGTTATCACATTTGTTAAAGGCATGTTACCAGAATCAGATCAACTCTTTTAAAAGTTGCTCTAAATCTTCAGGGGAATAAAAAGATTTGTATTAGGGGAAAATTGGAAGGTAATTGAAGGGTTAGGAACATAACAAGCAATCATTTCACATCTGCCCCTCCTGTGCAAGCCCCTGATGATCTTATTTAATGTTTTACTAAGATTATAAAGGAAATAAAGGCAAAATACACACACGTCTTTATTTTTCCTTTTATTAAATTATGTGTGTCAGTATCCATATCTTTGGGCATCATTCCTGATACTGGGAAGGGGAAGTCCTTCCTCTTATCTGAGTTTATTTCTTCTACCTATTCACTAGCTCACAGTCTCATAGCCCCCATCAGACACCAGCTCTCCCATTTGTATGTTCCCTCCACTACCAAGGCTTTAGAAGTTACTCTACGTACTATTGACATCCATTTCTTTGGTTTTCTCTTGAACACACTCCATTAATGCTTTAATTTCTACCAATGTGCATTTTACATCTGGTAGCCTCCACACTAACAATTCAATCTTGTTTCATCCCTCAGTATTTAATTCATTTGATCATGATTACTTCCCTAAAGCAAATCTCTCTTTCTTGATTTCTGGGATTCCACTTCCTCTTGTTTCTTCGTGTATTTCATGGCTGATCTTTCTGCCTCACGATACTAACTTTTAAAAATGAGATCTCATTTTAAATACTTTTCCTTTCTTTTCCCTTCCTTACCTTTCTATTCCTTTGCTTTTTGCTTTCCTTCTCCTCCTAAACTTATTTCATTGTGCCTCTCATCTAAGTCCAAGATTTCACATGCCATCTATTCTGCTGATTTTCAATTTAAAACATCCTTCTGAACAGTAAGACCATATATTCACCTATCTGTGCGAGTCACCGTAAAAATTATACCTTATCTCCCCTGAACTGCAGTAAAGCCCGCCTCATAAAGTTTGTCATTATGTGGAATGTGAATTCTCCCTATACTTTACTTTTAATCACTTGGTGTTCTTAATTCCCTCTGTGACTGACTCACCATGTCCCACATGTCAGATCCTCTGGTTACACCTTTACATGGAGGTAATACATGATTTTGATAAAAACTATTAGAGCAGATAAGTACAAAATAAAGCATGAGTTGCATAAGTCCTGCGATCAGGATCAAATGATCCTTTAATGTCTACACAACCACCATCATCTCTCAAGCCAATTCTCAGGTCTGTCTAGAGACATTTGCTATAGCCTTGAACTGTTCTCCATTTCTGTCCCTACTTACATGTATCTTCCACATACTAAGCCAGTAAAATCTCCAAAAACATGAATGAGCAATCCAATTCTTTGCTTAAAAGCTTCAAAAGAACTTCCTTGTGACGTGAGTTAAAAATGTAAATAATTTGTCCTAATTTACAGGGCCCAACCTGTCCAGTCTCTATTTATCTCTGCAAACTCATACCCATCCTCTCTCTCACTGCACATGTCTATGGAGGTGTCCACACAGCATGAAGTTGTACTTTCTCATTTTGGAAGATCTACTAGCTTATATATTTTTTAAAGTTGAAAACTTATGTGTTTTTGTACATGAACTAGGATAAGATTAAATTTGTTTCAACTTCTCTCCCAAAACATACTATAATTATTGTCAGAGATATATCTGACTTTTTAACTCAGAAATTAGAAGAGGCAGATATGTGGTAAGTCAGAGCCAGGGAATTCAGAGGTTGTTGATGGCGATGTGACCAGATGAAGCTCACGCTGCGGCAGAATCTGTAGCAGGCAGCATTGTGTCCAGAAAACAAGGGGCTGAGGTTATCTTCCAAGCCAGGCAAGTGCCTTCCAGGCTATGCTTCCTTCTTTCTCTCAACTTACTCTTAATTAAACCCTAAAACTAGGGAAACAATAAAAATAAGAGATTTTGTTGAGAAAGACTTGAGGCAACCTTCCCTGAAGTTCCAGTAATAGTAGCTACACACTTCAGGAAAAATACAGTTTTGATTAAGTACACTTGAGATTATGAGTAAAATAGAAAAATAAAGGTTGATTTACTCCAGAACTCTTCCATAGAACTAGGTATATTATACATCTCAAACAAATTTCCTGATATTTAGATGATATACTACATTTTAGGAAATGGAATCTTTTTTCCAAGAAAACATCTCCAGAAAAAAATTAATAGGATCTATTTTGAGACATGATGGTATGAGTTATTTTATGATGGCTATTATGTTAAAAATAACCTTCTTGAAAATGATAATTTCATCTAGAGAGAACCATGCAAAGGCAAAAGGTCATTGGAGCTTACTTTTTTTCCCAAGACTGAAAATGAACATTGTGGTTGTTTTTTTTTTTTGTTTGTTTGTTTGTTTCCACTTGTGAAAGGGGATGGCAGTTGTCAGAATGGAGAACTAAAAAGAAGACCATATTATCTGATATAGATTCATATGGTTTCCATGTGCTTAAGTATTCTTAAATTTTGAGTATCTTGCTTTTACTTACATTTTTTGCCATTTCCTTTTGATCATCTCTTTAAACATGGCACAGTCACTTCGCGTTCCTCTTAGTTTAGGAGTTACTGCCAGTGGACACTTTAGATGTCATAATTGAGGAAACCAAGGACCTTCTATATTTCTTTTCATTTTTATGGCTTCCAAGGGGCCTGGGGAATTAGCTCAGCAGTATAAGCACCTGCCTGCCAAGAGCAAGGTTGTGAGTTCGATCCTCAGAAAAAAAAAAGAAAAAAAGCTTCCAAAATCAAAGTCCAAATCTTTCTTTCTTTTTAAAATTTCAGTCAAAAAATGCTCTTGCCCAACAAAGCTACCTAATACATTCACAGGTTAAGAAAAGAGCAGGGATATTACTTGTGCATTTCTGTTTCCAAGTATTTTGTGTAGTCTCATCCAAATGCATTCATTCAACATAGAAACATCTGGTTGAGGAAGGAAGGTGGGACCACATGAATCAAGGAGGAATTATGTTATTGCAGTTGATAAAACTTAACAGTGTCAGGGTAGAATTACTATGTATGTATCAAAACAAATACGTGGTCTACTTGAAGCTGAGAATGTCGAAGGTAGAAAAGCACATTTTATACATTTGTGTTGTCACTTATCACAAAGAGGCACACTTCATTTTTAAATTGAAAATGGTACAAATATTAAATAGATTTTTGCTTTTACTCCAGTTAAATAATTCCTTAAATAGAGTAGGTATTCAATGATAGCTTTTGAAATTAGTACTCTTGTACTATATTTAACACAGCCGAAAGCTTTCCAAAATATTAGCTTTTCATACAAACCAGGTCAAAATGGATAATGGGGAAATAGTATCATTTGTTAAGAGTGATAGATAAGGATTCTGGTGGGGAGGAGAGACACACAGTTCAGGGTGGACTGAGGTACACATACTTCCTGTAAAGTTTTAAGATACATGCTGAGCGTTTTATACTATGACTACTGAAACATATTGAAAATGCAATTTCTCATCTATACAGTGTCTAAGTAATTTGCATCCATCAATTAAGAGAGGAAATTTTGACAGTAGATAAATGTGTATCGAACCATAGTACACTAAGTGAAACAAAACATTGGGAAATCTGCAGAGCATTCCACTTGAGTATTTGAAGGATAATGATCAGCCAATTGCATGTGATAAAATTACACCAGAAAAAAAGAATCATTGAAAAGGATTAGAAGGAACAGCTTGGCACTCACATAGGGCCTAGATGTGCATTCATTTCACCAGCCAAAGTAGAAAACATGGAGCATTCACTGAGAAGAGCACACAGATGGTTTTGGTCTCTATAGTGAAAAAAATTATAACACTAGAATGAACTCATCTCCTTCTGGTACTGCTTAACAAATCTTGAAAGCAAGTCCTCCCTTTCCACCAAAATCAAATGCTTTCCAAGTAACATAATCGTGCCTCTGCTCAAGAACAGAAATAAGTATTTAAAAAAAGAAAAGAAAAATTCAGAATGTCTGGCAGTCAATAATAAATGATAGGCATTCAGAAACACAGAAAAAATATTTTCCAAAATGACAAAATAAAATCAAAATGAAACTAGAACTGGCACCAATTTCAAACTAAACAGGCAAGTGTATCAAAATACCATTATCCTTAGGTAAACTGTAAGACAGAATGAGGGTGGAGCTCTATTTAAAGTACACTCAATCCATAGCATTACTCTGTCCACACTGCATTCCTGAAACTCTCCACTAGTGACAGAAGAGAGCTAGTGGATTCAGACTACATCTTCCTCTGTCCCAGGTGAGAAGACCGAAGGCTTATTCTAAGTCTTAGATGCTGCAGTTATCCTTGGAATGAGGTCCAGTTACTCAGAGTGAATGTTATCTTAGTAATGCAACATTTACATTTTTCCCTTTGTTTCTCTGTCTTGTTCCTGACTGTGCTTTGTAGTAGCACCTCTTAATTACTTGAATTCAAATCCTTGCTTTGATGTCAACCTCTTGAGGAATCTAAACAAGGGCAGTGATACTCTAGAAGATTACTATAAATCAGGCTGAAAAGCCTGCAGCTGTTAGGGAATAAAAGTGAGAAACTGAAAAAAAGACTGGTTTCCTTGTTTGCTGAGTATTTCTGTCTTGGTTGCTTTTTTAACATTGTTGAGACAAAATACCTGACACCCAAAATTAAGGAAGGAAAGGTGTACTTAGCTCACATTTTGTAGAGGTTTCAGTCCATAATCAGATGGCTCCAAGGCATGATGCCATGGCACAGGGGCAATAATTCAGGGTTACAGAATGCAACAAAAGCAATAAAAGAAAAAGGAGAGAGTTATCAAGACGTTTCTCCTGCCTTATATGGTAAGCAGGGTACCACCCCACCAAGGCAGGGGTAGCAATCATAAAATCTCCATGCCCTCCTCTTGCACAGGCTGAGGATGTTTACAAAGTAAGGACCCTTGTCCCCTGCTGAATCACTTAGTTAAACTTTTGACTTCCTAAAATTGACACAGTGAACAACATCCTAGAGTGGCAATGGCTAATCCTGTAAACCTCAGGACATACAACTGCTGAATTACTTAGTTAAACTTCTAGACTTCTCAGTGTTTTCACCGTAATAATCCATCCCTTGTCAAATTGGCAACCAGATATATTACTTTAAATCAGTTTTCAGATGCAAAGACATGCTTATTCTTATTATTTTACAACTCAAACTCTTTAACACAGGTTTAATAATCTTAAAGAACCAGTATTAAGTCTATCAATATTGTATTACATTAGAACCATTCCATCCATGCCCCACCAAAGACACATGTGCATCCTTTATTCAAAAGGCATTTAGTCCCTCTCTAAGAGTTACCAAACACCTATCAGTTTTGATATTACTGAAAAGTCCAAGTCTCAAATCTCCTCCAAGATGTAAGAGAAAACCTTAGTTGAAAACCTCTGCTCAAATGAAAACAAGGTTAAAACCTTCCAACACTCAGTGGCACAAGATAACCATTTTCATTCCAAAAGTTACAAACAGGAGGACACAAAGGATTAGGATCAAAGTAAGTCCAAAATCCAGCAAGCATTAAGTCCTATAGTTCAGCATCTGAGGCAACCTGTTGTTCATTGTGAGCTCCAAAGGGCTTGCATTGCTCCACCACTACAGCACTTCTGGGGGTTACAGTTTATATGGCTTCTTTTTCAGGCCTGCTCTTCTCTTTCCTTGCAGCTCTCCTTAGATGGTCCACATTCCTGGCTTTTCCAAACTTGTGGGGTCTCCACTGGGTCTTCAGCTTTAATCTTACTGCTTCACATACTACCCTTTCAAGGTCACACTCTCTGGCTTCTCAGATCTTCTGAAACTGAGGTGGAAGACTTTTATACCCCATAACACTTGCATTTTGCATGCACGTAAAACCAGCACCATGCAATGAAGCCAAGATCTGCTTCTGGCTGGTGTGGTAGCCAGACTTTCCTCTCTCTTGGCTGTAGGGGTTCAGTACCTAGATTTCTTGGAACTCTGAATCCAATTCTGAGGAACAAATTTTCTATGCTGCCACCATTCTGGAACATGGTGATTGATAGCTTTCTCCTCAAAGCAAAATATTTCACTTTTACATTTTTGAGGCTGTAAAGGGCGATAGTTTGCTGCTTCTTGTGATGCTCTCATACCATCTTTTATGTTCTCCTGTTTCTTCTCAGCAGTTGCGATCTCCTCAGCTCTGTCTTCGTAGCATACAATTTTACTAGGGCTTCCTTTCTGGCCATAGTCACATTTTAAATCATTCTGCTTGGCTCACTCCTTTTGATTTGCAACACGAATCTTGCTAAAAGTCCACCAACAATAGTTATGCCACAGCCTCAACATTTGACTGCTTTGAAATTACCTCTGCCAGATTAATCGGTCCACTGCCCTTATAGTCTCGGGCAAAGTCTGTGAGCAGGAGCAAAATGCAGATGAACTTTCTACCAAGCCATAACATACATTATCTGGAGTCTAGCAGCCAGTGCAGCCCTTCTCAGCAGAAACCTCCCAGACCTGGTTTTTACCAGCAGGATTTCTATTGGCCTTCTGGTATTCTGAGCTTTGACCAGAATCTTCTACACAGAACAGCCAAAAGGGTTTCAATTGTAGTCTTTCAGGAAACATCTCCAAACCTTTCCAAACTCTTCTCACAAGCCATTCCCAAAGGCTTGAACCACATGTTCAGGTGCAGTCACAGCAATGATACCACTCCTGGTACCAAATTCTGTCTTGGTTACTTCTATCTTGTTGCTGAGACAAAATACAAGACACTCAAAATTAAGGAAGAAAAGGCTTATTTAGCTCACATTTTGTGGAGGTTTCAGTCCCTAATCAGCTGGCTCCAAGGCAGGTTAGTGTGGCAGAGGAGCAACAATTCAGAGTGACAGAAAATAGCAAAAACAGCAAAAGCAAAAGAGTTGGGGAGAGTAAGCCCCTCCTCCTGCCTCATATTTTAAGCAGGCTACAACTCCACCAGGGCAGATGTAACACTAACAAAATCTCCGTGACCTCCTCTTGCACAGGCTGAGGATATTTACAAAGTAAGGACCCTGGCCCCCTGCTGAATCACTTAGTCAAACTTTTGACCTCAAATTGACACAGTGAACAACATCCCACAGGTGATAATGGCTAGTCCTCTAAATTTCAGGAACTAGAGCTGCTGAGTTACTTTTTTAAGCTTCTAGACTTCTCAAGTTGACACAATGTGTCAATCATAACAATTTGGATATTTAAAATAAACATGTGGTATTCAGTTCCTTTTTAGTCTCTGTCTCATAAAACTGACTTTGACCATTTTCATCATATGGCCTATATGGGACCAGCAGTGGAAGTACATGAGCAAGAAGTTCCTTTTGCTTTGTAAACACTGGCTTCTCTCAGCAAACTGAAGGTTTGAAAATATTAAGAAGGCTTTCAAGTTGAAAGATGCTTACACAGACTAGGATTGTCATATTCTGAGAGGTTAAAAGTGAAACAAAATCTCCCAAAATGTTTCTCTCGTGACACCTTCTAACTCTAATAGTATGAAACCTTTTGTTGTAGCTAAATATTTTCCCCATTTCTTCATTTTCTATAAACATCACAAGTCTGATGAAGTAAAACTCATCTGGATATCTCAGCAATTTCCCTCACTTTAAGCTTGCATATTGTAATTATTAAAAGGGAGGATTTGGGCATACTAATGAGGTTTGTATCATTATATTCTATATAAGCAAAGACAAAAAAGATGATTTCTTTGTGTGAATACTTGTTAGGATGCCATTGGGGAAATAATCTGTGATAACTGAAGAGTTACTGTATGTTGCTAGATCATGCACTACAACTTTCTACCATGATCAGAGACAATTGATAAAACTTTTTAACATTTTTAATAAATATTCTGGAGAGTTCACATCTCCTCAGGTGTTAGGGAGGTAACTTTGAATTTATAATATCAGAGTAAGTTAGGTTTGTTTAAAATGTTTGCTTCCTGATGGACCAAATCATTGTGTTTCATCTAGACAAGTTCCATTCAGTCCAGCTGCCTGCAGTGATGTCCTGAAAGGAAGAATCTTTGTACATATACAGAAGAACTCCCAATTCCACTATAAAGACCATATTGAATGGATACTTTATATAAGACGGCAAGAGGTTTGTTCAGAAATCTCTAAAATACATTATTTGAAAGAATGCACAGTAACATCCCTTTTATTGGCTAACTTATTAATACTAGTTTTTAAATAGCTATAAGCCATGATAATTTTTCTTCCTTCATTAAATAAGATCCCTTTTCTTGATGTATTTCAAAGACCTGAGCATGTTAACTCCTTTACCCACTTTACTTGCCTATTATCTTTGAAATGAAGACCAAAGAGGATCATTCACCATTTATTCCCATGAGCATACTCTTTTCTTTGCATTTCATTCTCTGAGGAAATTTGCCTTTTTCTTTTTTCTTTTGTCCATAAGATGATCAAAATTGGAGACACGTGTTTATAATTTTGCTTACGCATTAGGGCAAATTAGTCAATCATATATTACAAAGATAAATATAGATATATAGGCAAATATAAATTTATGCGTGTATATACATTAAATCATGCTATGCTTTTCTTGTTGCAGATAATAAACTTTTCTTCACAATGAAATAAATTCAGCCCTATGGTGTAATAGTGTCATAGTGTATCAAGTCCATTTTCTCAAAAATGAAATAAGCATTTGGCTAACGCGTACCTCTGTTGGGGGATACAACACTACTCAAGGTTCCCTGCTATGTTTCATGGTCTAAAATAAAACAATGATGCTTTAAATATTAAACGAGCTCATTCACACCAGGCGTTTAGTAAAAAGCTTGACATATAGAAAGGATTCAATAAACTAGTTACTGTTATAAATCTTTGAATTTGAGCATTATCCAAGGCAAAATTTATAAAAAGGAAATAAAAAGAAGTCTTTGTCCCTCTGAATTTTCAACAGCATGATTTCATAAAATAATTACAATTGTGAAAGACAGCAACAGTCCAGGGGTATCAAGTGTGAGCGTTTATAGCCCAAGCTGCTTAACAGTATATTTTTAAAGTTGTTATTAATTTGAGTAATATTTGTTTAGGAATTCATTTAATATAATTGAATTCCATATTTAGTAACTGTCTGTTTTGTATTAACTTCTTCAGTAATGCAGATAAATATACGTAATTTGTAAATCCACAAGATTATGATCCACAAGACAGCATGTCTTCCAATTCTTCAAGGCACCTTAAATATGGCATTTTATCAATGATTCAAACACAATCCATTCCAGAGTTCTCCAGTTTTTCTTTGGTAGAGAGAGAGACTACTGGTCATGGCACTGTATCTTTATAGAGTAAGCGAGAAAAGATTTCTCACCCATCACAAAGGTTCGTGGCTGACAAGAATTTAACAAAAGATTAACTACCAATAAAAAGTACATGCTTATTAAATATGTTTTATCTGACATAGGAGCCTTCAGAAATGAAGATACAAGGAAGCCTGGAAAACTGCGTTTTTATACTTAGATTAAATGAAGAATGGATAGTCATATGATTGATCAAATCATTGCTCTAATGATAATAAACTAAATGTGGGACCATAGCAAGCTTTTATGTCCTTATTTTTCTCTGAGATTTTGTTCCTTAACTCCAGATATTGGGCAGAGAAGCTGCCACACGAAGATCTCTAAGGCATAAGGAAAGAATAATTCCATTATGGCCTTAGGAGAGAAAGAGTAGGAAAATTCAAAGTGATATTTGGTTTACTCAAGTTTTTCAACCTAAACTACCCAGCATGCCAGGGTGCAATATTTTGCAATATTGAGATTTTAGCCCTAAAAGAAGGCCAGAATATGATGAAAGCTCTGAAAGTAACACCAATCTTCTTACTATAATGACCACCGTTACTCAATAAAACACTTAGTGCATTGTTAAAATGTCCTTTATTTTTATCAACATTAAAAAGATTCATTTTGCAAAATACTGTTTGAACATTTATTCAAATCCATTGACTAATTTCTCCCAATTCTTGAGAAATACATTTTTATCTTTTCTAGAGTTGACTGGCTCTTTTTATGTCTAACTTCTGCACTCAGAAATTTTCAAGTTCATGAATGGATGTTATTCATAGTAAATAGATTATAAATATACAAATATATAAATATAAACATAAATATAAGCATCCATACAGATATATGAATAGAGACTTAACAGTCAACTTTGGTTGTCAAACATGAATTATTTCAAACTTTAAGACAATATCTGTTGGTTGTTATTATTGCATTTTTGATGAGTCCCAGGTTGATTTATATCTAAGTGTTCCCCTAAAGTCTATGGCACACACATATAGGCCTTGGCAGGCGATTGGATCATGAGCTTGACAGGTATTGGCGGGTTAGTCCACTGAGGAGTTTATAGCTCACTGTGATTTAAGAGAGATAGCGTGATTGAGGTCTTGGGTCGCAGGGGTTACGGCCTGGAAGGGTCTAACTTTCTCTCTCCAGCCTTGACCCCCCTATCTCTGCTTCCAGTCTACCATGCCAGGTGTAGTTCTCCTCTGCCATGTTTCTCTTGCAGGCCACCCTGCCTTGTAGCTAACCAACTATGGACTGAAGTGTCTACAAATTGTGAGTCAAAATAAATGCTTCTTTCTTTAAGTTGTGAGTGTTGGGTATTTCTCAACAAACAGAAATTAACTAAGGCAAGTCTGTTTTTTTTTTTTTTTTGGCCTTGCTGGGGACCGACCTAAGGCTTCACATGTGCCAGGCAAATGTTCTACCACTGGCCTACACTCTCATCCCGAGGTCTTTGCTTTGGTAACTGTGAGCTGCTACAGGTCTGGTTCTCATGGACAGCTACATTGGGAGGACCTCTTGCTGTATTGCTTCTTAGAATGGGAAGAAGTTTATCATTCCAGATTATCAGTAGTAGAGTGATACATTGGAAAATGAAAAAGGTCTATAAAAGTATCTTAAATTCCAAGTGATTACAAGGTCTTGTATTACATTTGTCTACATTTTATATTCACCATTGGGACATTTTTTTTTTCTGTTTTGTTTTTTTTTGTTTTGTTTTTTTTTGTGGCACCAGGGATTGAACTCACAACTTCGCACCTGTCAGACCGGTGCCTAAGTCATTGAGCCAAACTCCCAGCCCTTATATTCACTATCGTGGTATAGTTACCTAGTAGTTAATTGAAACTCTTTTCATTTGGTTAACAGAAACTTGAGTTTTCATTTATTGGCCAAAGAATACACTATGTCTATTCAAGCAAAATTGTTCTGGTGTCCCTGACACAATGGAGAGGATAATAAGGTTGCAATTATAAAATTGCCACCCTTACCTAGATGTGAATCAACTTCAGTAAAAGGGCCATTATAATTATGGTTCATAATTTAACACATTATTAAAATGTGAGTTTCCAGAACTAGATAAAATCAGAAATTACAGTTATAATTTAATTAGACATTCACTAATGCTTCCTTCACCCAGCATGTCTTTAATTTTATTGCCTGGATACTGGGGAAAGGAGTAACTAATGGGCTGTCAACAAAGTGTAAAAGGCAAGGCCCAACTCAAAACCCAAGGCAACCTACACGTCCATATTTGCATAGTTAGAAAGGTTCCCTGAGTCTACCCCATAAAAACATGTAACAAATGATGGCACCAGACCAAAAAGCAATGTTTACTTAGGTTCAGATGTAGAGGGAGGCTGTGGCTAGAACTCATGTCAGAATCCATATGTGGTATCATCAGCAGGGGTATGAGGAGAGTCACAAGGAAGGTCAATGTGTACACCATGATTGGATACAGAAGAATAAAGCAACAGCGGGGAAATTATTTTTTACACTTTCTCGCTGAAAACATAAAAAAGGCTTGGAAGACATAAAACTTCTGATTTGAGATTATTCTGGCCTTGGAGAATAAAACTATGTGACAGGTTAATATGTTGTAGAGTATAAAACAGACCTTTAAGACTAAACCAAAGTGATGTACCTTTCCAAATTCACTGATTACGCCTTCAAATTCATCACATATCATACTTCTATATTACTTATTTAAACACAGAAAAACTGTATCTTTATAAATGCCTCTTTTGTGACTCTTGCTTATTGTTGTCATTCTCAAGAATAAATGTGGGTGCTATGCATGTTTTCCTACTTTCAGCTAAAGAGTGGTTAATACTTCATTTATTTTCTGCAATCTTTTGAATTATTTCCTTGGAGAAGGTCTGAATTTTGATGCCTTCTTATTTTCCCAGAGCAATCAGAGGTAATTTCTTTTTCATTAACCCTCTTTTATATTCCCTCACTCTTCTTGGGTAAGATACAACAGTCAAATACACCTACTTCAAATATGTGTTTAAGGAAGAAAGATGCTGCAAGTCAACTGCAACATCCAGGAATAAAAGTTAAAAAAAAACTGAAAAAGTGATGACGAACAATTAGAGTGAAAGTATTTAGTTCAAAGAGGCACAGTATGGGAAACCAGATAGACTTACACCCTATTCCTGCTTTTCACATCAGCAATTATGCATTTACAGTAAGCATTAAAAACAAAGGAAACAATATGATAATTTTAAAAATTAGAAATTGAAAACTGAAAGATAATACTGGCAAGGGAACATAGAAATTACAGGAACATTATGTTAGAGCTCCTAATTTTGTATCCAATGAACCACAATATAACAATATTACTTCTAAAGGCACATTTGGTCTTTCCTTTCCCAAATACAGATAATGCTGAGAGGTAAAATATTTCATTACAATATTTTCTCACAACATAATATGCTGCGTGAAAGCCAGGCTTCATCCCACGTACAGCCTTTCAGGAATTTATGCAGTTGGAGTCAAAAACCCACAAACTGTTGTGGTAAGCAGGCAATTGCAGTGTATATATCCATAGGAGTTGTTAAGTATGATGTGACTAATAGCACATTAGCTTAATGCTTCCAAAACAACATAGACACATATATATATATATACATATATATAGTTTTATATATATTCATTTATATTGCAGTGTTCTTAAATTCCTAAATGTAAGTTGTAGTTTGCTTTTCAGTGTAATTCTAACCAGAACATCAAAGGATTCTGAAACCATTCTGATGGATTCATTTGGAATCAGACATAAAAACACAGAATTTAGAATATGAGTTTTGTTACTGCAATTTATTAACCTGGGAAAATCATTTAACTTTTCTGACCTTTGATACTTTTATCATTGAAAGAGAGTACTTGGGGAAATTTAATTTTAATGTTGTATGTATGGACAAAATCATGGTTTAAAACAATCCTTAAATTTTTCTGTAAGATCCAGCATTCAGTAAACATACTGAGGGCCTCCTGCCTGCCATGAAACATGCTGTAGACTAGACATGGATAAGTGACTATGTCATATATCATAACATATACTTCATGGTCAGTTTGTATAAAGGGATATACACAAATTTACAAATACCTTCATGCATATTCAAAACATTACAGATAGATAATGGTTGTTAACTACAGATCACAATGAGACGAGTTGAATTTCTTAGTTAAGGCTGTTTCTATTTCCCAAATTTCATATAATATACAATTTTTAGGTTTGGAATCACATAAACAGAGTAACTGCAATTTCTTAATAACTTAGTAGTGCCGCGACCCATGCAGCTCCTAAGGTTCTTGGGGTGAAGGACCGCGAGAGGCTAAAAAAATAAAGACAGAGAGAAAGCTGGAGTCAGGTGGAGCCCTTATCTTCCTGATGGGAGGAAAGGAACTGCTCAACCAATGTTGTGGGTTTATTTATACACAGGGAAGGATGACGTCAATTTCAGCCCCTCTGCCTAGCAACTCAGGCCTGGCTTATTTAGGAGCCTCCTGTTTTGCTGGGCTGTAGGAGCGTTTTTCACGTGGTTGATCCAGGTGCTCTTTGTTACTTTGGTAAGGTCATGTCTGGGTCATTTTCCAGCCTCAATGGCTCCCTACATAGTAGAAGTATTCTATATCACTAAGAATTAGCTATATATTTGAGATTTTTTGTAATGGGATTTTAGAACATACACACATATATACATATACACATATGCACATATTTATGTCTACACAGACATTGACATCATCTACATTTAGATCTATATCTACATTTACATCTATGCCATCTATATAAGCAATTTTTCACCTGTGAGTCTGGTCTGTACATTACAATAAATGTAATATTGCTTCCCATCTTCCATTAAACTATAGAAATGGTCCAACTTCCACCTTTATTTCAACCAAAAATGCCCCTCACATCATTTTCAGCCCAATAGGAGAATAGTAGAGTCATTTAGAAAATAAAGACTTGGGGCTGGGAGTTTGACTCAGTGCCTTAAGCGCCTGCCCTGGCAGGCACGAGGTTGTGAGTTCAATCCCCGGTGCCACAAAAAAAATAAAAATAAAAATAAATAAATAAATAAATAAATAAAAATAAAAAATTTTAAAGGGCTGGGAGTTTGGCTCAGCAGCTTATGCGCCTGTCAGGCAGGTGCGAGGTTGTGAGTTCAATCCCCGGTGCCACAAAAAAAAAAAAAAAAAAAAAAAGAAGAAAATAAAGACTTGTAGTGGAGTATGCATTAAATGAATTTCAGCGCACTGATGTACAGGGACATTTTGATCAGCGATGGGTGTGCATACAGTGATGGCTCCCTAGTATATTATTGACTCATAGCTTTGTAACCATATTCAGTATAGTCTAGGATTTTCACACAATAGAACTATCAACGTAAAGTGTATTCTCTGAATGTATCCTTGTGTTTAAGTATCACATGACTGTATATCCATTTAGGAATCACTTGTGTACTATTTTAAAACATTATTTGTTGTATTAGGAGTATATAATGATGTAATTTATAATATAGGTACATATACATTCATACACAAATAATGGAATTATATTTAGATGTCTCCAACTATGAACTGATCTACACAAGCAATCAAGTTTATTTTTCAAATATATTTGGCTGGTAATCCAAGTAGGTACTTTCAGTCAATGATATACTGTAGTTTCTTCCTCAAGTTCATCAATAATTCCACTAATTCTGGTGACGTTTCTCCAGAAAAGAATAAAAAGGAAGACAATAAACAGAAACAAGTCAAATGGACTTTCTTTTGTTCATATCCCATTGTCAAAAGTGGGTCACAGGTAAACACACAGAGGGAAGACTGAAGAAGTGAATTCATATAGAAGGACCATTGCCAACCTGAACAAATAAATATTTTGTTATATTAGGAGAAAAGGATCATTTGAATAATTTAAGACATCATCAGTGTTTACTACTTTATATAAACATACAAACATATTCTTATTAACTCTCATTGACATTGTCCTTTCTATATTGCACAGTTTCTTTCGTTTGCATGAGCATTTTATAAATTCTAGTTTCTCTCTAACATGTATTCTATTTATTTCCCATAGGGCACACACAAGGGGCTTTAATCAAAAGAAGCCATCTGACCTCATTAAAAGGAAATTGTAGCCAAGCACTGTGGGACATGCTTATAATCCCAAAGATTTGGGAGGTTGAGGCAGGAGGACCGCAAGTTTGAGGTCAGCCTAGACAATATAGTGAATCTATTTCAAAACAAACAAACAAACACATAAAAAAACAAACAGGACCTTATGCAGATCAGTGGCAGAGTACGTGTTTAATATGTAGGAAACAATGGGTTCAATTTCCAGTACTATCCAATAAAAGATACAATAAAATAAATAACGAAATTGTGTACAAGGAAAGATAGAGAAACATAAAGCATTATTGGTCCTAAGAAACAAACCATATCCTTTGATCCAGTATCAGAAGGCGAGTGCCCTGAGGCATAAGTCAGAAGTGAGAAGACAGAGGAGAAAAAAGTAGAAGCATTCCTCAGGTCACAAACAATTGCTGATGGATAATATAAAGAGATATTGAAAATCTCAAAAAAGAGCAAGATATTGGTAAGTTCCCAGAAAGTCATTAGGCTTCCTTTGCAGTGCATTTCAAAATCTGAATGCTTGGTACAAAGGCCAACAGGAGAGAGAAGGGCAGTTAAAATTGGGATTTTGTACTTTCTAAAATGTATTTCCTGGCTATATTTTAATCTGATTACTGAACTTCATTTCTCATCTTTTCTCTTCCTAAGGGGCTTCAAGAGTCATACTTACAAAAATATGAACTGACAAAATTGTGCTTGGAGGAGAATTTTTAGAGGATAAAGCAAATGGTAGCCTGTGCTACCTTTTCGTTTTCAAAAACTCCTCAGAGATATTGTCAAATATTAGAAAATGGAAGTTTTGTGCATGAAGAGATTTTAAGTAAATAAAACCTGTGTGCCTCTCAGGGTGCCTCCTTTTAAAAAGACACAATGTGCTGGAACACTGACTGATAAGAAAACAAATTTAACCATAACATTGAACTAGTTTGTTAAAGAACCTTAATTAAGCATTTTATATTGTATCATTTTTTTCATTAATCCCAAGGATCCCCAAAATCTTTACACCTCACCTACACAAAAGGATAGAAAATTATGAGGAATGAGATGGGGGCACATTGTTCTTGAGGAGTGGGCCTGTTGGTAGTCTGGCTTTTGCTCCTCATGCTCCATTGTTAATTATTGGAGCTATCATTTAGCTATCATTTCTCATGACTGTGCAGAAGAGCTTTAGAAGGATCAGTCTCACCCATTTCCTTGCGAACTTCAATTTACTTCAGCTTACTGCTACCAGTTTTTTCAAATAAAATATAGTTTTGAGCTGAGAATGTGTTCCATATCCTTCCATTTCAAGTCAAGATCATCTGTGACTCACTCCTCTCTGTCTTCAAGAAGTCACAATGGCACATTCAGAGACTTACCTTTGCACGTTGAGTGGTAGGAAGACCAATTTAGAATAACTTAACCAACACATCAAACAATATAATTTGAACCTGTTCTTGCTCATCTGGGCTGTTTCTCTCTCTTGGCTTAGTCCTCAGCTGGTTTTTACGTTATTATAACAAGACACTGTGAGCAGTTTCAGTTTGACATCCATCAAGATTTCAAGTTAGTTAGAAAAGAAATGTCACATTCTGCGGATTAGTCTCACCATAGGTCTGAGTAACATCTTAGATCAGCTGATCAGTTGGGGCTGCAAAGCACTGGTTTAATGAGAGCTAGACTAATTTTGTATGCTGATATTGAGTGCAAATAGGATCCCCCAAATAAAATGGTTCAAGGTTGGTTGTAGCAAAAAAAAAAACAAAAAACAAAAAACAATCAGATTCTGATTCTGGTATAAGGAAAAGAGATATAAATGCTGAGAGATAAAAATACATGAAGCAGAGAACCCTTCAAGTTTGAAGTCTTGAAAACCTTCTAGTTTTGAAGCATTAAGGATATGACTTAGATATGTTTAAATCTAGTTTGAGTTTTAGTATTTTAGTATGTTCTATTCTGTGTTTATAGAATTTGGACCAGAGTTCATATAATATCATATCAGGAACCTTACTTCATATATAGAAAAACAAAAAATAAGGTGTTTCCACCATTCACTAGCAAATTATTTTCCCTTACTGTTTCCAATTTGGATTTGGTAATATGCAGGGTCTAGTTGACCATTTAACCCAGTCTCAAAATATAGCTCACACAAAATCACCATTATATTTTCAAATCAAAGTGCACAGGATGGTTCTGATAGTAGGAGCCTTACTATATTTTAGAACGATGACATGTTTGCACAGAAACATGAACTCTTAATGGGTACTGTTGTATGTGTGGAAATTCAGGAATGTCAAAGACATGCTAGATTGTAGTGTCTCCTGCTATTCCTTCCTGTGCTATAAAGTCTTCTAAAAAGAAAGTCTTATTTGTTGTAATTTCTTGTTGAGGTAAGCTGAGTCAGATGTGACTCAGGACAAGAGTATTTTGTTTTTATCACTACCATATATAATTACTTTGGGACTAGATTAATTTATTATTTCTAGGCCTTTGCTTATCTTTAAGTAAACAGCACTTCACAGTAAATACTCAAAAGTCCGCCTTTAAAGATTATGTGAATATTCTACATTTTATTTTCCTCTTTGTAGTGGAACATTAATTTCTTCTTTTCTATAAACAGAATATATTTTTTGACAAAACCCACACATTTTTATATCATACAGGTCTAACCACCACACATTTTAATGCTTCCCTGGAATTAAAATGACCAAAATTTGGAATTATCTATCTTAAATGTAGTAGTTTCATTTTCCTATTACATTGGTATTCGTGTATTTTTTTTTTACTAGTCTTCTTCTTTCATTCTTCTCTCTCATGTAGTCAGATTGAGAATTCCTGTATATGGCAATTGACTTGAACCAATTGAAAATTTAGAGCTAGAATCCTAGTTCTCTAGCAGATGTACCAGAAAAACTCACAAAATGTATTGGAAAAGCAGAATCTGGAAACAAAATTAACACAAGTAAAAAATCAGAAGTCCTTTTTAAAATCTTCATTTTGTTTCAAATATCTGACAAAATTTGAAGGCACAATAGTAAAACCAGGACATTTGTTTCAACCAAAAAGAGCAGAACAACTACCAATACATAGGAAGAAACATTCACAGCATATGCTTTGGAAATGAAGAAATAGTTCCAGTGAAGTTGCCAATTAAGAAAAATACACTTGTAACTTGAAAAAGGATTCATACCTTTCAATTTCAGAGATTATTATTACAAAGCTATTGTGATAAGGAGAGTGTAGTATAGATGTAAGGATGGAGACATACAGATCAATGGTACATACTTGAGAATCAAAAAATAAGCCCTTATATTATGAGTCTACTTTTAATAAAAATAAAATGAAATGATTTTGGGTTACAGTAGTCTTCAAAATGGTGCCATATACAACTGAATGATCACATACAAAGATGGAGTTATATTTTTTCCTTACACTATACACAAGAAAAAAAAAACCACGATTGAGCATAGAATTAAATATAAGTGCTAACAGTGAAAATTTAGACAACAGAGAAATGCTTAAAACCTTTATTTAGATAACTGAATACCCTAAAAGTGCACACATGCACACACACATGCACACACACACACACACACACACACACACACGACAAGTAACTTAAGCTTCAAAAAAACTAAAATCTTTTTTGCTGCAAATGATGCTGTCAAGAAAGTAAAAAGGAAAGTAAGAAAATCTTTACAAATCATGTATGTGGTAAAGGATTAGTAACCAGACTACTCTTAAACTCCATCACTGAGAGTTACATACCCAATTAAATATTCAGTAAAGTTGTTGACTAGTTCTTTTTCTAAAGAACTTATAAAAATGATCAATAAGTTTGTGGAAAGAAGAATAGTATCATAATCCCTGGGAGAAATGCAAATCAATTAAAAATCAACAAGATGGTTGTTGATTTCCTATCAGCAAAGATGATTATAATAAGAAATTTGGCAACGGCAATGCCACAATGCTGCAGATTATATGGGGAAATGAGATCGCTCATATTACTGGTGGGAATGGTAAAACTAGGAGAGCTGTTTTGGAGAACAGTTGGCACTTCCTCAAAAGGTCAGTATGTGGTTAAGTGATTCCACTCTTAGGTTTATACCCAAGGAAAATGGAAAAGTTGTCTATAAAAGCTTATCAAATCATGATGCAAAGTCACCAAAAAATGAAATACCCAAATGTCCATTATCTGATGGATGGTTGGGTAAATAAAATAAGCATACATACATAATAAAATATTTTTAAACATAAAAGCAATGGAGTACTGATATATGCTAGAAAATGAATAAATTTTTTAAATATTATGTTAAGAAGTCAGTAATAAAAGACTGACAGCACAACTACATGAAATATCCAGAAAAGATATATATATACACATATATATATTATATAGAAAGAGTAATATATATAGGGTAATATATATTGGGGACTAGGGGTGAGAGGGCTGGAAGATAAGGTGAGGTAATGGCTGCTGATTAGAGCTAGTTTCTTTTTGGGGTGAAAATTTTCTAAACTTAGATCAGAACATGGTTTCACAACTGTGAATATTCTAGCACACATCGAATTGTACAACATTAAATGGCTGACATGTATGCTGCTTTAATTATAGCTCACTAGAACTGTTTAAAAACAAAAGAAACAGTAGAACTGACAATTTTATCTCCATTGTACATGAAGAAAGGCATAAGATTATTTCGAAGTAAAAGCATATATTTTTAGTAAAGTTATTGAATTAATGTGTGTGACTGCTTAAAAAGTTGGATAATATATAATTAGTTCTTCACCTGTAGAAGAGAAATTTTATTTATGCAGTCTGTCATAAATGTAACTCTGTATTTAAGGCAGGTGACATTAAATATTAAATAATCAGTCGTGACAAACTTCTCATGCCTATTTAGTATTATGAGAGTCTAAAGGAACACATCTATGTTCCAAGTATTTAACTATTAAATAGGTAGCCAAATAGACAAAAAATAAAGAAAAGTTTATAGAATCAACAGTAAAGCATGATTTTTGATGCTTCTGAACTCTGACTTTCTTATATAATATGCAGGGAAAAGTAGTTTCACTTTATTTGAAT
The DNA here is from genome assembly GCA_004363535.1 of Dasyprocta punctata. Taxonomy (NCBI): domain Eukaryota; kingdom Metazoa; phylum Chordata; class Mammalia; order Rodentia; family Dasyproctidae; genus Dasyprocta; species Dasyprocta punctata. Next base: position 51,322 of record RJWM01006603.1, read on the forward strand.
CCATTGTTACCAGTATTGAGATTTTAGGATTCACATAAAATTTTGTGAGAATATTTGAACTCAGGCATCCATTTAACAAGTCAAATATCCTTTAAGAGAATATTATCTCCCAAGAAAAAATAAAGCATTCATTTAAGCTTCAAATGCAGTAGTGAATTCTGAGTTTTGCCACTTGCCATGAGGCCAGGGACAAGAATAGTTGCTTTTCTTTCACTATGAGTTAAAGATCGGTTGAATCCAGATTTAGAAGTTTGTACACAGCTGGTGGAAAATAGTTCATTGAATAGATAGATAGATAGATACATATACATATATATATATATATATATATATATATATATGCAGCTCTTACAGATTTTTGAGGCACATTAATAACCTAGAAACCATAAAGATCTTGGTTTTGTTGACAGAAGTATTCTTTTTCTTCCTGCCAAATTCCTGTTTATAGATTTTCCAGTGTATGCCTCCATATGCTCTAAATATAGATAAAATCCCAACTTCCTTCCAACTCAGTATTAATAGAAAACAGGAGAAGGTACAGCTGAGTATCCATGAACCACTGTTTTAAAAGGGAGAAGCAGACAGATCATACCATTTATGAAATACAGTCTGTGCTTAGTATTCCTAGCCAGTATAAATCATATTCTCTGCATAAGAAATAGTCAGAGGGCAAGACCCATCTATACTTGAACTGTTGGAAGTTTCAGAGAACATTTTCCTCTTTAACTGCAAAAGAGCCACTGTTTCAAGTTAGGAGGTTGTTTGTTTCACATCAGCATCTCCTCAGGCACATAGAGGTCTAAGGTCCCCAACGCGTACAGAGACACAGACCACCCCTCCTCCTAACGCACACCATTTGGGCTTGATTTTGCCGGGGAAGGGATATATAATCATCAACACAGAAAATAGTAAAAGTATCTGCTGAACTTAATTTCTAAATGTACTCCATCTTTTGTCACCGCCCTCTATTTGCATGTCTCGGAATCCAAAGAATTAAAAGCATCAGGAAAGGTGCCTGTCCCCCTGGAACTGAACTCCCGAGGAGCAGCCGGAGGGGCGTGGGTCTGGCGAACAGCAGAGGGCAGTACAGCACCGCGCACAGACACGGTCTGGGGAAAAGCATGGAAAGCTGAAGCGCAACCTGTACTTAATAAAGAGCTGGGCAGGGGAGCAAAGCAACCAGCGTTAGAAGAGATTTATTTCAGCTACGTAAGGAAGAAAGTTGTAGAGCTCTGCGAGAAAACTTCATCGGTGGAATTCACAGCAGGGCAAAGTGTGCTGGTGATCAAAGGCGACTGCTAATCTCTGGTTTATTGTGGCTCCCAGGCCGTTTTCCTATTCCTCCTGGCCTCTGCCTATGCGCTCAACCCCGGGAAGAAAGGCACAAGCAGCGTTACTATTTCAGTAACAGAAAGAAGATTGACTTTTGGACTTTTGATTCGGAGAAATAGACAGGTTATAAATACCTCTGAATTGAGAAGCCATGGACTATCTCCAAATAACGTTGAGAAACATGGGTTATCGCACCAGCTGTGCTACCAACAAGCTGTGTGACTGTAGGCAAATCTCTTAAATGCTCTGAAGCTCAGTGTCAGCGGCTACAGAAATGACCAGCAATAGAAAATGATGAGGCAATTCCAAGTCTGTTATCCTGGGCACCTGTGCCCACTCTGGCCTCCCCAGCCTGCTTCCCAGTCCTCTCTGAAGAACAAAACTGTGTGCTTCGTGTCCTTTGAACTCCTGCTATAGGCAGTGCACTGAATGCGTGACAGGGTGCTACTAGTATAGAATTAGGATACGACCAGGAGGATTTTCCCAGCATTTTTCAGGGATTTAGATAGAAGAGAATCTCACTTCTCCTCACCTACCATCCTTGTTTGTCTCCTGGATTTGAGTAGTCCTTCTGTGGAAGTTGCCTGAAAAGTTAAATGCAGAGGTGTCGGTCAACAACATTCCAGACAAATTTATCTCATATATATTTATTGGTACGAACTATAAAATTTACTTATTGATCTTTTTTAAAAGTTAATAATTTGCTAACATTTAAAACTTGTAAAAGTGACCCATAAGGATCCTGACTCCTGGATTCTTTTGAAACAACTGTAACAAAAGCAGATACAGTTAGCACTTGGAATTCATTTCTGCCTAATAATCGACTGCCACAGCTGAGGGGTCTCTTCCCTTTGTGACCACCTCCTTCACCCACCTGGATCTTCTAGACGTCTCCCCTTTCCTGGTCATTCCTGTCCACAGCAGCTATGACAGTAAGCGGGTGACTCTAAGATGAACACCAAATCTTTTGTCTCTTTTCAATTTCAGTTTGTTTATTTGCAAGCAGAGAATTTCACTTCTATTTTCTTCAGTCTCTTAATTAACTTATATTGCTTCTCAAAGTAGTTCCACCATTTTATATTAGCCCTGTTAGGACTTTAATTTATTTTTCTCCACTTAATGGTAACTGATAACAGAGGTAGTGGCATTCAGGTTTTAAAAATCGCTAATTCCTATCAACATGCACTTTCATCTGACCATTTCAATGGTAAATTCCTACAATTCAAGGTCTTGGTGATTCAAAATAAACAAATATAACAAATACGATGGAATTCATTTGCATCAAGAAATTTGACACCTCAGTCCCTTGAATCTCACTACGCAGACTGTCTAGACTCCAGTAACCATAGAAAAACTGTAAAGGTGTACCTCACTTACTGATGTCCTACGATGTACCCCACTATGCTAGATAGTCGCTAACCTTGCCATTTTAAGAATAAAGAAATGGAGTGATTGAAAATGGGAAGTGTATTGATTTGCAAAGACACGGAACATTGAGGTGTGTGGCGGAATTCAGACAATATCAAATCCAATCTTGTTACAGATGAGGAAATTAAATCCAGAGGCTGATTTTACAGTGCATTCTGCACATGCAGCCCCAATATCTGGTTTTCAAGTGTTAAATTGGCTGCTTCCATCTGCCTGTGAGATTGTCAGGTAGGATATGCTGCTAACTTCCGGTCATTATTTATGCTTATGTCCATCTTTCTGAAGTCATGGCTAGAACCCTTTGCGGGGGGAATGAACTATTCATTATTCATCTGTCTTGTAACTTGCTTCACAACACCTTATGGTATGTGATCTTACTCTATCAGGGCAGATATTGAGTGCTGCAGCAGACAGCTAAGTGGCTGTTATGACAAATTTTGTAAACCCACACAGAACACTTGGGAGCAGCACGGCAGGGGAACCAGAGGTGTCAGCTGTGTACACAGCTAAGGCTGAAATTTCCAGGTACTTCTGGGGATATATAAAAAAACATGAGTAAAGTGACAACATTTGCAAATAAAATTCCCTGTGGACACATTCCGAATATCCAAGCTGTCATGCCAGGAAAAAAGCAAAGTCTGTCAAGAAAAACCTCTGCAGGTCACCCTTTCAAGCCTCATTGATTTTTATGCACAAAATAATGACATATTTGAGGATGATAAAGTGATAGAGTCAATAGGTAAGAAAGAGAGGAACCACAAATCACTATAGAGGTTGTAATTACTGTTGGACTAAAAAAAAAAAAAAAAAGGATTCCTTTCAAGTACAATTGTGGACATATGCATTGTGGACACATGCTTTCGAAGTAAATTCTCCAGTTACTTAACAATAATACTGATGTAAACTTAACACAAAAAGGAGATTTTCATTTATTTTAAAACATGCTTGAAACTCTTACCCAAGGAATTTCTTATCCTATTTTCTACTGTTGTCTAAATATTTTGATCAACACACAGTCAGTGCTCTAATGCAAGAAACTGAAAGGACTTTTATTTTATGGACTAAAAGATTGAATACCTGAAGCCATGAACTTGACCCGAAGTACAACGAATTAGTGTCAGATTTTAAATTTTAGCTTTCTGCTTTTAAATGTGGTCTTTAGATGAAAAGTATGAAATTAACAAAAGAAAGAGTATAAAAACTTTTTTTAAAGGGCACAACATCCTCATGTATAAAAACTGTTGTCTCAGAAAGAAAGGAGTAGCCTTCTATTTTCAATAAAATGCAAATCTAAAATCATGTTTCCCAGATTACCCATCTCAGAATATACATGTTGATATAGCAAAGTATTTTAAAAATCTGTTTAGTTCATAAACAGCAGAAATCATTTCTCAATGGCTGGAAAATCTGAGATCAGGGAAAGAGCTATTTAGTACCTAGTGAGTGTTTATTCCCACTGAATGGTCATCTTCTAACTGTGTCTTCACATGGGGAAGGGATACAGGTGTTATCTCAAGCCTCCTTCATAAGGAGCTTTTCACAATTTGGATTGAAATGCCATATGCTAAAGGCGTGTACCCCTTCTTGGCATTTCTACAAGGATGGAACTGGAGGAGACACAGCCCTTAAGAGATCTTTGGGACATTGGGTGTCTGCCCTCCAGGGGGCCTGTGGGACTCCATTGCTTTACTTTTTTTCTTTTCTTTTCTTTTCTTTCTTTTCTTTCCTTTCCTTTCCTTTTTCATTTCTCTTTTCCTTTTTCTTCACTTCTCTCTCTCTCTCTCTCTCTCTCTCTCTCTCTCTCTCTCTCTCTCTCTCTCTTTGTCTTTCTCTCTTCTCCCTCTTTCTTTCTGTCTCTTATTGGCCATCAGATCAGTGGTTTTGTTCTTCTGTGCACTCCTGGCAAGGATGGGCTGCCTTACCACAGGTCCAAAAGCAAAAGGACTAACTCACCATAGATTGGAACTTCCGAAACTGTGAACCAAATTACCTTGTTCTCATTATAAATTGATTTCTCAGGTTTTTGCTGTACTGGTGGAGAGCTGATACACAGGCACTAATTCTCTGTATGCAGCTAATCACCTGCCCAAAGTCCTTGGCCATTAAGACCATCCCCTTTAAGGCTAAGATTTCAACATGTGAATTTGTTTCATGAGAATACAAACATTCAAAACACAGAACCCTAAAATTAATGTAACTGTTTAAAAGATCTATGCTTCCCTCTCATTTCCTGCCAGATAGGCAGGAAAAAAGAAGTGACCACCACTTCCCAAACCAAAGACCCCATGTCAAATTATATTTATTTGTCCTCAGAGTTTAGGCAACTTGTTAACTTCTTGAGCCTTTTTCCTTGAGCTATAAAATTGTGATAATAAGATGCATGAATTCCATGGAAGATTAAATTTTATATACTTAAAATAATTCTTGGCACATACCTGTTATTGTTACTAAGACATGACAATATAGACTCTAAGATGAATTAATTTTTAAGAAGTGTTTATCCCTAGGTCACCAGATTGATTTTCTTTCTTCAGAATGGTTTTTGGAATCTTGTGTCATAGCAGTCATTGTAGTTAATCATCAGATACATCATTTCTGTTAATTTTTTAATAATGCATTGTTTATTTCTGCAGAACCTGAACTGTTTGGGAGCACAGCATTTGCTGTAGCATAAGAGCATACAGGATTCACTTAATTACACCACAAAAGTCAAGGAAAATGTGCCAGGTCCTGAAACATGTGGCTTCGTAGGGCATAAAAGTGTGAGTCTTTGTAGAGATGCACATATATTTAGATATTCTAAAATTACTGTAGTGTTCTAGGAGTGTTCTACTGCACAAATGTGTCAACACATTTTCCAAATAAAGCAGCCCTTCTGCAGGGTGTTAACGATGATGAAATGAGACTGAACTGGGAATTGAGAAGAAAAAGCGAAACACCCTGCTCTCACCTTTCTTCCCAACAACTTTCCTGTCCCTGGTGAGACCTGAATGTCAGGGCAGAAATATAAGCATGTCAAAGGGATTTCAGCCTATTCACAGGGCAAACAGAGGATTGTTTTGTGGGTCGAAAGTCCGATAAAAGTTTTCACTAAGGAGAACTTAGTGAATCTTTCCTTTTTTCCTAAAATAATCATATTGGTACTCTCCAGGCAACCAGGCACCCCATGGGGGAACGGGCCACACTGCTGCATGGTAGGTATGAATGCCTGGTTCTTGTGCCCTCTTGAGTTAGCCAGTCCCCCCACCACCACCCCTCACCACCACCAACTTGATCATATTCTGCTGCCATGAACCTTTAGGGACATAATATCAAGTCACTGAAGAGGCATGAAGTTTTAAAAAGAGAGACAAAAATAAAAAAGATTGGCTCATCCTGTCTCTGATGTTAACTAACTTTGGTACCCTGGGCAACTTTGTAAACATTTCCTCTATAAAACACACACACACGCAAGCACACATGCTCAAGTCTTTAGGGTTCTTCTGTATTAACAAAGGAGGCTAAGTCAAAACTCCCTTCAAGTTGTGATGTGCTTTATAACTTTTGTGACTTCTAGTATATTTCCTTATCCGGAGTAATTTGTAACTGATGGTTATTGATTGGTAGGCTAGTTGAGAGCTATGTGGAGGATTAGCAAAGGGAAAAAACAGAATCATAATGTTAGAAACTCAATCATAACATTTTGGGGATTGATTTGAGGGAAAATTTATAAAGGTTTATTATATGGAAAGCTGAACAACAATTTATCCATTTGATTTAAAATAGTAAGTTCCAATTATCAAATGAATTGTGGTGGTAAAGAGAAAATTGACATTTTGCATGTTATTCCACATGTGAATATTTTGCACAACTACTGGCAAAGATTTATCATACAAACATTTATTTTAGGTTGTGTATCTGTAGACATTATTTATTAAGTGGTATATAACTATCATTAAAAATTATATATGTATAAACCTATATTAAAACTTCTATATTTTTACTTGAAAAACTCAATACACAAAAACAGGCAAACAATTTATCTAGGTCATTCATAAAAGAAAACATGAAGATCTTAAAAAAATATATATACAAGATGCTCAAGTTCATTCCAACCGAAGAATAACTGGTTATTAAACTATGAAGGGATAAAATTTTATGCTTACCACAATTGTAAAATAAGCCTAACATTTCAGTTGTTATTTGGGATATGGAGCAGTGGCATTGAACCATGTGTGGGTGGGATATGAAGAAGGAAAATTCTCATGTACTATTACAGTATATAAATAGGTGAAATTATGTTAGCACACGTTTTTATTTGAGTGAACCATACCCAGAGTGTATGAATCCATAGGTTGACGTCTGAGTGTATCACTGTTGAGGATTGTATGCATGATGCATATGTAAGGACGCTTATAGCAAGATTCTTTGTAATAGCCTGTCTTAGTTACTTTTCACTCATTGCTGAGACAAAATACCTGACGCTCAAAATTAGGGAAGGAAAGGTTTATTTTTACAGTTTCTTGAGAGTTTCAGTCTATTAGTTGGCTTCAAGTCAGCATGGTGTGGAGGAGCTGCCGTTCATGGTGGCTGCAAGCAGCAAGGTGCACTGGCGAGGGGGGGGGGAAGCACAGAAACGAACAAGAGGAAGACCCTCCTTCCCTTACACTGTACATCGGCTCCAGCCCTGGGCGGGCACAGCACTCACATTGCCAGACAACAAACCAATAACAAACCAATGACTCAGCCCCATCAAAATTATATGAGGACTTGGGGGTACATAGTATATCACCCAATACATAGCCCATCTGAAATCATACGACTCAGAGAGATAAAACCCACTTAATGTGTTTGTCTTTGTGTTCTATATTGGGGCCAAAAGAGCTCTGTTTTTCTTTTTAACAAAGAAACTTAGTTACCCTTTGATAAAATCATATGGAAAGAATGAAGAAGCAGGGATCCTAAACAAGAGACAGAAGAGTAAAATTGAGTAGTAACAAATTGAATAAAACAGCACCTGCATCACAGGCTCCCTGTAGGTTGCTGCAGAAGTGACAGGGAAGCAGAGGTTATCAGGACCGCATCCCTCAGGCTTACGGTGGGCAGGGGCCGTGGAATCTGGGGAGGTTTCTCACACCACCTGCCCTAAGCACAGATGGCTCCTGGGAGACACGTGATTCAGTGGTCCCCATGACATCCCTTACATGTCTTGCCTGTGATTTTTCAAAGAAGACTCTTTTTTGCTGTTTATTGTTTTCTCATAATTGTAATTCCTCTTATTTTTGTGTATATACATATATATTTGTATATGTACAGGTGTATTTTTCTGATACATTTGTATATATAAATATACTTCTGCCTTAAAAGGAGTTACAAAGCAAAATTTGAGGTAAAATAGACTGATCTTCAAAAAAAAAAAAGTAAACCACAGAAATTTGACTAATTTGCATTTAGAATGGCTCTCAGGGTTTTACGTCAAAATTAAGCAAATATTTATTGAGTCCCTACTATATACAAGAGAGAATTAATTAAGCATCCAGCTCATTTCTTAAGTTCAGTTACATATTAGTGTACTCAATCAGAGAAAGAAATTCTAAATGTTGCAAAATGGAAAAAAGTAGGAATTTTGTTTCACTCTCTTATAGGCATCCTATTATACATCCAAGACATTATGCTTTAATGTCTTATTGGCTTCTAATCCTTTGAAAATGTGTTGATTCTTTTTTATCATTTCTTTTTGGATGTGGAGACATTTTTTAATAGAAAGAGAAAGGCAGTCAGGTAACCTGCTGTATGCCAAGTATGTAGTCAAAATACACATTCATATGTTAGAAATCTGCACAAGTGTAATGTGATTAAGTTCTCTTCTTTTAAAACTCAAAGGAAATATTTTATGATGCATACTGAATAGTTATGGAAATAAATAAATTTATCCCCTCTAAACAAGTCTTTGAAATTCATTTTTCATTTGTCAGCACATTAGCTTGTCAACTTCACATGCATCAAACGATCCCTTCCAATCTTACCACATGTGCTCTGGTATTGCCTGGATGGGGAAAAAAAAAGACAGTGTGATTCCTGACTTCAAGGATCACAGGATTCATTTGAAATCCAGATCTGGAAACATTTAAGAGCTGAATTCAGGACATTGGATAATACCTTCTGTATTTTGTGAGATTCAATTAATATGCTTAGGTATGTGTAGCTTATGTTTAGTTGGTAGTTTTTTCTCATTGTGAGTATTCATGAAAAACAGTACAACTTCTCAAGTCCTATGTAGCATGAATATTATGAGGTATATATTTGAAAATTATATTTATTTCAGACTTTCAAAGCCAAAAGCCTGCTAATTTTTTTTTCTTTGCTAAGTGAAAAGTGAGATCCATCCAAAAGACAATCTCTGAGTTACAGTGCTATCCTCATATTCACTGTGAATCTATACCCTAGACATGAAACTGTTGGTTCTTTGGAAAAGAAGGATTATAGTTTAAAAATAATTCTTTATGCTAATGTTACATGAGAGAATATTTTCTTAAATAAGACAGTTTTCATTGTTTTGTTTCAATTGTTTTTATTCTGTTCTCTTTTGTTTGATTTTCTTATGTTTGATGTCTTTTTGTTTTTTTGTACCAGGGATTGAACTCACAACCTCACACTTACCAGGCAGGTACATGTGCCGCTGAGCTACGCCCCTGCCCTGGCCCTTATTATGTCTGATGTTATAGGCAGCTATTTTGAAAATAACAAGAGGCTTTATGGTAATCATTGTTGATTTCCTATTATCTTGAAGTCCTGTGTCACTTTCACTGTTTTGTTTTGATTGGGCTTATTCTGATTTATTTTGTTTGGTTTTATTTTGTTTGGTTTTATTCTCTTAAAAGTTAAAAAAAAAACTATGAGAAAAAATGAACTATAATCCCAACTCTTAACCATAATTATTACTATTCTAAATTTTTTTCTTGCTTTGTTTTCCAACTAGAAAAAACATCCTTGAAAACTTTACAGTTTTATAGAACTAAAACTGATATGCATAGATTTTTTATTTTCATTTTATCACAATTTTGCCACCCAAGAAAATATTCTTTGAAAACATGCTACTTAACAGTGAGTATCTGAATCATAGTTTGTTGTATGTGTCATAATTTATGTTTAATAGTGGAAATTCAGTTACAACCACAACCTCCAAACACTTCTAAACACTAAGTGTGCAAAACATTCTTGAAGTTGACCGAAGATAATGAATCTACTCTCAAACACTCCAATTGTCTCAAATGTTTTCATTATTAATTGGGGAAAGAAGAATGGGAATTTAAAAGCACTGTTTTTGTAGTGCAGCAAGTCTTACTTATTAGATCTATTAACTTAAATTGTTCTTTTTAACTTTACTCTTATGTTTTTAAACATTTGAAAGTTCAGTGCTACTGGGGAAGCATTCTGATTGCAAATTTTTAAAACTCTAGGTTCTAGTCTTGTATTTTTGTAGTTTGGAGGATAAATTACTTTAAAATATACTGTGCACTTTATTTTTGAAATGTGTTCAAGTCCTATCTCCTGAACTCATCATTTGGCTTGGTCTTGTGCATTCACTTCTTGGGGACATTAGCATTCATTTCTTTCTTTCTTTTTTGTAATAATACTTCAATTGTTGGCCTGAATTTTTTCCCCTTCATTCATCCCTTGTGTTTGACAGGAGCTGATCCTACCACCAGCTTGAGGAATGGCTAAAAGCCCTATCTATGTTTTGGGTCTTGTTGACTCATAGAGTGGCATGGGATTCATCTGGTGACAATGGCACTTTTGTAGTGGTTGTCAACATGCTATTTTTCATTGATTCCACTCCTCTCCTGACAACTACATTGAACTAAGATAGTAAGTTTTCTGAAAAAGCAACTAAAACTAGAAAGAAGAGTCATAAAATAAAAAGAAGAATAAAATAATATCTCCTTGTGATTAGAACTGTTAGATGAAGCTCTTGTCAATGCTATGAGCTAAAGAATTCCTACTGCTCTTTAAACAAGTTTGAGTTAATTACATGATTATTTGGAAATTCAGGGTCTCAAATATACAGATGGAAAGTTTGTAAAATAAGAGCTAGAAATGGTAGAAATAAAACGCCTAAGATGAGTAAATGTTAGAGCCATGAATTCAAGCTTGAGACTTTGGAGTTTCAATCTAAAGTTGTATTAAATCACTCTCATAGTTGAATGCTTTGTTTGGTATATATGGAGTTAAAAAAAAATAAAAGAAAATTGGTCACTGGAATCAGAGAGTTTTTGTTTGCTTCTTTTTGTTGTTGTTGTTTGTTTGCTTGTTTGTTCGCTTCTTTTTCAAAGATTTCTAATGCAAATGTTTGGTAGTCTTTTCTCTGTTGTGTGACTAACAAACTTTCTGAGATTTATGTGTTTCTCTGACTACTAGAAACAGTTGAATTGGCTGAAGGTGTTTTTCTCCTTTCTCTCTGGAGAAGAGGGAATGGGTTTTGAGAACCTAGCCGACTGTTCTTCCCATCTTCAATAACTAAAATCTCAGACCTGATAATGACCACTCAGGAGCATTATAATCTTTGTATCCCGAGGATGGTCAATATGCCAACTTGAGCTGCTTTTAAAGGGAAGGAGGTGCCTCCAGTGATCAGTGACTCACACTACCTCTTCCTTCTTCAAAAGTATCCCTTTGTCTCCTGTTTACTCTAACCCTGCAGGTAGCAGCTGCAAGCTTCCAATTCAAGGTCAAAAGAGTTTCTATTCAGACAGGTGCTCTTGAACTAGGGCTGATTTCCCTATACCACTGCCAATTTTTTTCTTTTTTTTATTTTTTAGGCAGGAACTAAATAGAAGCCTAATAGGCCAGAGATGTATTTTTCTTGCTGGCTGGATTTGTTTTCACCTAAAACTCAGCTAAAGCAAAGCCATCTATTATTGTCTACTAGTTCTGAGTGTTTGTGGGAATATGGATACATGGCTGGAGCCCTAGTGCAGATTTTTGTCAGGCAGTGTAATGCTTTCTCTGAACCCCCACCACTGCAGCCCCAGGCTAACTGGTATTTGTCTTGAGTTATTGACCAGCCTGGGGTTTATCAACTATGAAGGCTCATTCTGGGCATCAGACTCTCATATCAGTGTAAGGTAGAATAGAAGAAATAAATAGAGGAAGGAAAGAAAGAAAATAATAATTAAAAAGTGTAGTTTTAAGAAAACTGTAGCTTCAGGATACAATCAAAGTTACTCAGGTTATGATGTGCTTTTTATTTCCCTTTCAGAAAACATACTTCCAATGTTCCTAAGACTCTTAAAGATACAGTAAACCTGTCAATTTTGTCCTGCTTTTCACCCCCCGTAAATTGAGCCTGCACTTTTCCTCCAATACTATGGATTCACAAATCCCATAGACTTTCATCCTCAAGGAAATAACATTATTTAATTACATATATCTAGATGTCAAACACCTGGAAATAATTTGCAGTCTAATTTCGCCCACTAGATGGCTAATCTGACAGACGTTAGGTATATAGCTAGATTATCCATCTTGAAGACACTCTCCCCAATTCACATTGAAAACTGACAGCCCCAAACCATAGTGCCTTTTTCTTGAAGATCTGTACTCTGTTCTGAGTATATACTCATTTCTGGATAATCAAATCTGTTATGCTTCTCACTGATGCATCCTCAAATTTTTCTGTGACAAAATCAATGAATCTACAACCTACTCTTAAGGGTAGGGCAAGCTGAGCTCTTCATCTCTTCTTTGGGGGACCTACTCAGATACCATCCAGTGACAAGCAGACTTACGGATCTTATATTTGATTTCATCTTGCCAGTTCCCAAATTGAGTTTTAACTGATTGAGTCACATTTTAACTCCTTTGTTTTTATAAATATTTTATTAAGAAAATGTTTAAATCTACAGAAAAACCTGAAAAATTCACCATGAACACCCATAGACATTTTCTTAAATTTGATAATTTACATTTGTTACATTTTACTATCAGACCCATTTGTTCCCCTGTCTTCCTTATCCATTCATCAATTAATCTTATTCATTTATTTATTTACGGGGCATTCCAAGTTCGGATTCAGGCATCTAAACACACAATCCAGCTAGTATTGCAGGGTTTTTTGTTTGTTTGTTTTTTCTTGTACAATTTAAATATAATTAAATGCACAAGACTTAATTGGTCAATCACATTTTGATGAATGTATACACCTGTGTAAACGAATTTCTTCCTGAAACCCAGACATTGAGACGAACATTAAAGAAAATGTTTTATTAATTTTGACGTGCTAGCATTTTCCCATTGTGGATGGACAGTGAATTAAATTTTCTTAAGACTTCAGTAATAAGTTACAACCAAATCGGTTGTCCCGAAACAACAGAAATTCATTGTCACATAGTTTTGAAGTCTATGAGTCAGAAACCAAGGTGTGATCACAAATAGGATCACAAATACATTCCTCTGGAGGCTCAGAAAACCACTTTCTCACTTGGGGCTTGATAGCAAACCTTGGTAGTCTTTACTTTGTTGCTGCATTATTCTGATCTCTGCCTCCCTCCTCATAAAGCTGCCTTCTCTGCTTCTCTGCCATGTTTATGTAAATTTCCTTGCCTTTGATGAGAGGTGATTCAGCTATCACCTCTATAGATCGTGACTTCTTTCTAACTTGATTACATTTTCAAACACTATTTCCAAATAATGATGCATTCACAGGTACCATGGGTAGAACCTGAATATGTCTTTGTGAGGTACATAATTCAATCTGCAAGATAGTAATAGAAGAAGTAATCTATGGTAAATATAGTAGCCAACCAATGTACCTGAGGATGTCATGCCCTCTTCCTGGTTCTACTACCAAGCTCTGAGTAATCAAATTACTCATTTCAACTCTGTACCTTATAGGCCTTATTAAAAAAAAGAAAAAAAAAGATATTCAATTTGAAGAATTTTAAAATTTTTTCAAATGTACATTACAAAATCTTATCTTGCCCTTACCCTGATGTCGGCAACAACCTCTCTCCCTGCATCACAGTTTACATGCCTTTTCTACATTGTTCTATAGCACCCTAGGCATCTTGATATTATTGCATCTAACACAGTCTATGATAATTACAAAATCGCAGCATGCAAACTTTCTTTTGCAAGAAAAGCACTGATGTCATTTTATTCTAGTTCAGTGACATTGTCTTCTATTTTGGATAAATTTCACTGCCTCCCTCATTTTGTAAATGGGTAATATATTCTAGATTACTTGAATTTAGTAAACGCGCTTTGTTCACCCTGCTTCTCATTGTTGTACGTCTATCAATTATCTTTTCGTGCCAGTTTTAACCCCCCGAGGTTAGTATTCTGACTGCTCAAGTGAAGAAAATATCTAATCTAAACAGTCAAGTCTCATCACACTTTGTTCTTTTGACAAGTGTGGTTCGGTTTTTATTTATAAAAAAAGCCTCCCGGTAAGCAGTAAATGTGCTGCAATATATCGTGTGAAAATAACAGCTTCTGAGTAATACAAGCCAATGCAATTTCCTGCAAAAATCTGTTGTTCATATTGGACAGGAAGAAAAATGTGGTTTGCATAGATATGCAAAATTATATTGAATATTTAAATCAGTCATGCAAATGTCATTCCACGGTATTCCTGGGAGAAATAAAGAAAATAATCACAAATTGAGGTAAGTGTTGAAGAGGAAATAAACGAAGCTCATGTAGGAGTTAGGTATGGGTAGAATGAGATACTCAGAGCAGATGATCAGAAAAGTTCTTGCTGAAGAGGCGACACTAAAAGTAAGATGTAAGAGAGAAGCAGGATCCAGACTTAATGCAAAATAATATGCTGAGTCCTTGCCTCTCTGTGTATATGTGTGTGTTTTAAGAGTTTCCCAAGTGTCAGAACATTACATACAATGATCTCCAATCAAGGAAAGACTTGGCACAATCACGATGTGGTTGGACTAACTGAATAATAAAGTTAGTTGTGCATGATAAGGTTTTGTAACTGCAAGGGGATGTGGGATTCTTTTTTAATATCATGACATAAATTGGGATTTTCTTCTAAGTGTGCTGTAAGCCACTAAAAATAATTTCAGATAGCTAGACATGGTGATGCATGCCTGTGATTTCAGCAGTTTGGGAGGTTGCAGCATGAGGATTGCAAATTCAAGCTGGGCATTTCAGCAACTTAGCAAGACTGTGTTTCCAAATAAAACATAAAAAATAGTCTGGGTATGTAGCAAAGGCCCTGGTTCAAATTCCAGTTGGAAAGAAAGGAAGGAAGGAAGAAAGGAAGGAAGGAAGGAAGGAAGAAAGAAAGAGAGAAAAGAAAAGAGATGAAAAGAAAAGAAAAGAAAAGAAAGAAAGGGATTTAGATGATGAGACATTCTCTGGTTGATGATTTGACTTGAAAAGTCATTTTTAGGGAAAGGATGGGGAGTTGAACCCCATCAGGGTATTGCATGTTGCTCTTGGGGCAACTAGATTGAAAGTTCATTTGTAACACAAAATACCACAAATGCTCAAAAATAAATATACAATAACTTCTAAAATGAAAATTGAGGTAATGCTATAGATAGCCATATTTTTTGAGTTTGCATAAGGAAAATTTAAGACCACTATACTGTGTTCCCCACTAGCCTCAGAGTGGTAGTTCAACTTCCTTGACTATCATAGAAAATGAGAAGTTTACACTCTAAAGAGATTTGGTAAACTTGACAGAGGCTCGACTCGGAGACTGATAGAGGGATGGAAATCATGTTCATAACACAAAGATTGAAGTGAAACTCTACACACAAAATAGTTTGGCCCCAGAATTTTTCTACTCAGCTTCTGGGACAGGAAAATTGAGGAAGGAGAATGAAAATATCTTTTGAGGAAGGCAGTAAATTCTAGGGAAAAAAAAAACTTCCAATCATTATCTACACTGACACTGACTTCCTCTATGAATCAATCTTCTTAACGTATTTTTAGTGTACTGCACTGAAGTGTAACAAATATCAAATGATGACCAAATATATTAGGCAGATCTCAAACACTACACGACCAACATTAATCAGGAATTATACTCAAAACAGATAATCTGTGCAGACATTAGTGAAAATGATACATTCATTAAATAGTAATGGGCTGTTATAAAAATTTTAAAAGTTCTTGCATAATAAAAATCAGCAAAGATAAAAATTCAATAGAAAAGTGAGAGTATGCATACAATTTAAAGAAAGTTGTAAAAATAAAGAAAATCTTTCTGACTAACTGCTCTCTCAGGTCTGATTCGAACCTAAAACCGTAACCATTAAAAATAATGAAAAGAAAATAAAATCATTAAATAATTTAAGAAAACTTTGCATAACTGTAGTTAACAATGTTTCAAGTTGAGAGGACTCTTTTAAAAAGTTGTTTACTGTCTTGCTTTTCTTAGGACTGGGAATGGGGAGTTTTAGGGTAAAAGGAGTTGGAATAGTCCAACAAACATTGGGACAAGTTGGTCACTCCACTTACCAAATGCCAGTGTAACAGATAAAACCCATTCCCAATAGAACTTGTAAGACAAGATGATGATTTTATATAATTTCAAAGAAAAGCAGGAGATCCACATGCAAAAAACAAACTCAGAAAGGCATCAAACTGCTTTGTGACAGCACTAAGATTTAGAATATGATCAAAAAAGACAACCAAAATTCTGAGAATAAATACTTTCCATTCCTAAATTTTATACCTAAAGATATAAGATCTCAAACATTTTCCTCATCCATGCCCTTTTCTCAAAATACTACAACATGTACTTCAAAAGATAAATAATGTAAAAAGTAGAAGTTATGGGGTTTAGAAAATTAAGGATTTCACATGTGAGAAAGAAGAAACAAATGTCAACAATGACACGTAAAGAGCTACCCCAAAATGACATGCTTTCGGCAGCCAAATAGAAAAACATAGGGATATCATTTCGTTTTGTTTTGTTTTGTTTCATTTCTTTTCATTTGGATTTATTTGGTTTGGTTTTCGAGACAGAGTCTCACGCTGTCATTTAGGCTGGCCTTGAATCTACTGTGTAATCTGGGATGGCTTCAAGCTCTCAGCAATCTTCCTGCCTCACCCTCCTTAGTACTGGAATTACAAACTTAAACTACAATACCTGGTGAGAATAAAGATGTCTTGAAGGAATATCAAGTAAAAGCATGCTTAAAATTAACTAGAGGAAATTTTATAATGACAGTGTATAAAGGATAGGTTGTGAAGAATGTAAATGAAAGGAAAATTGGAGAAGAAGAAAATATGTACTGCGTTATGAATACTTACCTTATCCACACTAGTGTAAACTTATCAGAGTGATGCAACTAAAATTTATGGTATTACTTAATGAAGAAGAAGGCAAAGAAGTAATTTCCCCATTCCCAGTCCTAAGAAAAGCAAGACAGTAAACAATTTGTATGTGAGGGCAATATATAAGAAATGCAATGGTCCAGATTTTTTCCTAGAAAATCAATAGATTTTTCTAAAATTTAAAAGGTCAAGAAACCTACATTACACACACTGTTTAGAAAGTGTGAAACAAGCAATATGGTAGAAGTGAGAAATATTGTTTCTAGGAAAATGGAAATTGATATAAAGAAAACATTCAGGAGACTACATTTTTATGTACATCTAAAATTATTTGTCATGTGTTCCCTTGAGAACAAGGGTGATATAATATATATAAGATAACCAGTCAGAGTGTCACAGTATCTAATCTGGGAGGTTTTCTGGACTGCAGCATCAGAAGAATAAGAAAATGTAGTCTCCAAATCTTTTGCTTCATTTTCTGCCAATATTTACCATGAGGAAGCCAATGAGAAGCCAACAGGTGAAGCAGTCCCAGTGACACAAACTTATTTGCTTCCCTGGAGACAAAATAAAAGTGGAAAATGCAAAATGATGTTTTCCATAATAAAAAGAGAAACTGTTTAACGCAATGCCTGGAATTTAAAAGAGCTACTGTCATGATCCATTTTCTTTGTCATCTAAGTTATCCCACTTACAGTTGACTTTCTTATCATGTACTTCTTTATAACTTGTATCTGATTATGCTTTTGCTGTAGTAATTCTTCAGCTCAATCATATTCTTGGGGAACTCTCTGGCCTATGTCTACTTTATAATTATTTTGATTCATGTCTCACAAAAAATTGCCTCCTCATCATTGTTGCCCTATTCAATTTTCTGAGTAGAAGAATCTCTGTGGATCAGGTGATTTCTTTGAAAGAGCTTAATTTACCAAGCCATTCCATAGGCCACTGAGACATACTGGTTTTGCCATCTTCCAGCCTTTTCACTCTGGCCAGATATGTCATATGATAAAAGCTGCCATGCTTGTTATCTGTCTTAGAAACAAGGCTGCAATGTACAAAGAGTGTTTTAGAAACTGCTGTGTGTGAAAAGATGCAGAACTACTATTTATGAAACAATTTGTTACGAGTTTTATTTATTTTAAATGAGCTATCTAAAGTCACTAAACAACATTCTAGCAGAAAACATAGAAAACTGAGTACTATTTAATGAAATTTACAGTGATAGCGGACATAGTAATAAATATGAAATATATTGTGCTATAATACATATATGAAAAGACAGGGCCATATATAAAAAGAGTATACGAAAGTGAAATGTGAGGCCAGGAATTATTATTTGAAGTTAAAAGCGATGAAACCTAAGTTCAGAAAAGAGATGAAAAACATGATAAAAATATATGATGTAAAGGTATAAGGGAATTGAATAAATGGAATTCTACCTAACAAAATAATTCTTCAAAAAGAAACATCCTTTATGTTTCCTAAAGAAAATGAGCAAAGTGGAGTGTTCAAAGAGTAGGATGTGGATCTCCTAATAAAATCCATGAAAATAAAGATAATATGTGATAAGACTAAGCATATAAAATTTTGGGGACCTTTTGAGGAAGTTGGGTAACAGGGTTTGGACAGAGGAAATAGAAGGAAGTGATACACAATCATTGTAGAATTGATAAGCCACAGATAATATGTGCTTTAAAAATATTTCTAACAATTTCTATGCACGCCCTGCACACAAAGATCAGTCTCATCACCCACTAGCAACAGCAATGTAAGACTTTTCCAACTAAATCTTTTGATGAATCTATGTTCGTTGTAACTAATGCAGGAGAAATAAATTGATAGTGTCTCAAGTGCTGTACTAGAAGTTAAAACCAGATAGGGCTAATAAAAACACTAGTAATTTCACTGAGTTATCATTGTCTATACATTTCGCTTTTTAAATTTTTTTTTCTCATTCTTGTCTAACGTTATGAATGTTATTCCTCCCTTTTCCTGCTCTTTTCCAGGGAAGTATTTCATGTGTTGGAAGGTTGTAAGTAGCCTGCTATGAAGAAATCCCTCACTCTGAGTCACTGCCTGACTCACAGGAAGTGCTCAATTGGTCCTGTCTCTCTGAAGCCATTAATTTCGGTTATCAGTCTATTCACTAATTGAAATGGTGGATTGAAGGTCACTTATGGAGGAAACAGCTATCAAGAGAATAAACTAATGTTATCAGACCAGTGGCTACACTCCAGATGGGCTGGGGATACAGAATATCTGTCTTCTAGATTTAGAAGGCTTTTTCACCAATGCTATATGTGGTCTGACCACATATATAATTACTAGAGAATCATAAATGATGGTAATTGAAAAGTAAATCCTTCTGAAATACATAGATAACTAAAAGTTGGAGTCTGTTTTTTCTTTCTGATCCCAGTTGTTCCCCTTACAACATTTTCAGATTGAGTGTTGAGACATAGTAAATAGTATCAATGATGCAAAATAGCTTACTTTTGTTTTTCCCTAAATAACTCTCAGGGGACAAGTTTAAGCAATTGGAGCAAAAAGTTTTGTAACAAAAGTATTATAGTCATTTTGGCTTACACGTGATTAAGAACCAAAAGGACTTCAATATAAAACAAAGAATTATGACTTTTTGATCAGGTAATTTAAGACAGTACACTTGACTTAACCTCAGTTTCCTTATGTTTTATAAAAATAAGTATATATCTTTAAAATGCTAAGTATTTTGTACTCTGAGGTATTATCAGTTCCATTAGGGAGCACACAGAGTTTTGCAGGTTTATTTTCCATTGATGAAGACATGGAATAGTATGAAGATTTATACATTTATGTTTTCCTTATGACAGCTTCTTAGTTGGCCCTTAAAATAAAAGAACACACAAAGTCCATATTTAGTTGTGCACTAGTATTTGAACTAAGATCTGGAATTAAAGCAAGAAAGGTCACCTCTCAGGTCAGTATTTTGTGGTGTTTGACTCTTTATCATAGAATTATATTTTTTGATTCTTAATTTGTAAATTTAACCTATATTTGAAAAGTCAAGTAAAGAATACTAAAATGAATTCTCTAGTGAGACAGATACTGATAAACAGTCAAAAAGGATGATAAAGATATTCGACCTCCAATAAGACCTTCTTCAGTCATCTGATTTAAATGGTTGTGTCAAATTTTAAAGATGTAGAACATTTTATTTTTTCCTCCTCCTTTTTTTTTTCCATCACGAAACAGAAAGTTTTTTGCCACTGGCTTTTTCTCAGTGCACATCCATTCTAGGTTTCTGATAAGCATTTTTTAAAAAGAAAATTTCTCTCCCCTGTAGGATCTTATTCCATGAGGGAAAAAGTGGACCTGATGGGAAGTAATAGCAGGCTTTTTATGACTTATAATTGATGAAAGAATGAAATGCATTAACTAATTGAGAACAGAACATTGGAGCCCAGGATCCCATTAGAAATCTCTTCTACTTCCCTAGATCTTTTTAAAGATTTTAAAAAATACTTTTAGTTGGCCCCTTTCCTGCTTTGCATCTGTTTTTCTTTCTTACTAGCGCTCTCTTTAACCTGAAACAAAGAATTTTCTCATAAAGCCAAGCAGATAATTTTTTAGCGAGAGTATAAAGAAAAAAAAAAGAATGATTTCTTAACTAGGTGGTCATCCATCAGCTCATGTGACTAAAGAGCTACCATTAGCAGCTTACAGTAAAAGGGCAGGATGAGAAATGCAATAGAATACTTATGGCTGGACTTTACTGGAGTAAAAATGTTTGCCCTGAAGTGACATTATGACTTCAGTCTGCCCTGGAGTGATCAGTTGTTACACTTTGTGCCAGGGCAAAACTATAAGCATCAATAGAGAAAATATTTTTTGTCCTGTACGGTTTAAGAAATATTTTACATGCTTTATTGTATTCCTCCCTCATGTTCACCCTATAAAACTATGAATACCTATTTGTTTTGTTGACGGAAAAATGACGGCTGGAAAATGAACCATAGTTCAAGATTATATTAATAGAGAATCTATGCATCTAACAATGTTCTCTCTATCATAAATTGAGGGGGTTGATGCTCAGTCTCTCAGATTTTGGATGCTGGAAATGTCAGGTAGCTTTTTGAGTTCAAAATAAGGTCCTAGGACTTATGGTAATTCATACATAGTTGCTTTTTCCCACAAGCAACTATACAGAATGTATGTTTTGTTGATTGATGTTGCAATCTTTTCTCTGCTCTGTTCTCAGGATACAGCTCTCATTCTTAAGACTCCATTTGGATGTGCTCAGTTTGTGAAAATTTTTCAATCAAATTAGGAAAGATTTTCATCCAGCTAACAAGTTTGTTAGTAAGTGAAAAGGTGAGAGAAAACTCACATTTAGTGATAAACCAAAATAAAAAATGATATTGTGTATAAAGGACTGAGTCTAATTAGAGCTGTATTTCAAAATCATGGATATGCTGATTTTATACCTACTTAACTTTTCTAAGTCATTTTCTAAGTCACTTAGAAAAGTATAAAATTACATACCTTAGGACTATTAATTGCTATCTTAAAATTTAATTCACCTTGTTATCTTCTCCTTGAGATCTTCCTGAGTACTCAGCCATGTAGTGGCAGTGACATGTCCTCCTTTGTTTTACCAATACGGCAATAACATGTGGATCAAACATTTGAAACATTTGTACTTACTGGTAAAATAGCATGACAATTACCCTCTCTATAAAAACTGGCACTAAGAAAACAAAAGATATTCAAATACCACTCAGATCATAGATAAAAGGATAAAATTCAACATTGGCAGTGAATTCTAAAGCACTTCCTCTTAATTATATGAACGCTATTCATGGCTGGAGTGACTTATCCTATGTATTTGTCTTAACGATATTTATCAGCCTAGGATTCTAACTCATTAGTTGTTAAAACTTACACTGCTAGAAAAAGTGAGATTAATAAATAAGGTATCTCAAAGTTAAAGAAAATTAGGCAATAGATCTAAAAATATCTAACCGAAGTACTTAATAAGCATACTTAATGAAACAGATCTAAAGAATGACATAAAGAAGATTTCTATGTTATGGAGTAGCAGGGTAGAACTATAAATGTATATTTTTTTTCTTTTTCTTTTTCTTGTTTTTTTTTTTTTCATTTTTTTTTTTGTGCCAGGAATCGAACTTATAACCTCACACTTGCAGGCAAGTGCTATGAGGATGAGCTGTATCTCTGGCCTGAGAACTGCAATATTGTAGCCAAAGGTAACTCCCCTTTCCTTATGTGCAGTAGCATTACAGTGAGGAAAGAGATTTAAGACCTCATCTCTCTCTCTCTCTCTCTCTCTCTCTTTCTCTCTCTCTCTCTCTCTCTCTCTATATATATATATATATATATATATATATATATATATTCCATACATAATCTCCCTATATGTGGCTCATCTTTGAAAAGAAGCAGTCAGCTATATCATTTCTGAAACAGTACTTTTCAAATACCACTGCATGTTAGACTTAACAGATTAAAACAAATAAACAATACCAGGGCCTAGGAAACACCCCATAACGAATTTAAGAATTGGGGCAGGAATGGAATGTGTTCATCTGTACATTTTCAGACTACCCTTTTAAATTTGAGAACTATTGTTCTAACATTTCTTTAATCCTAAGGATTTTAGATGTATATACAAGGGTTGATCAAGATGGTAAGTGACTGTCTCAGATGGAAAAGTTTTTATAGTAGAAGTCACATTGCTATTAACTTCCCCTTACAATATCCCCTGCCACCCATTTTGAAAACAATTTTCCCATTCTTCTTGGTACTTTCTGAGGTAGTTATGGAAATCCACCGTCACGAGTTTGTTTCAGAGTTATGACCAAATCTATTGAAGAATGCTGCTTGGAGTGTCACCCAGAAGAAAACCAGCCTCATATGAATATTATGGTGTGTTGTCATCCACCTTATTTACCGAAGCTGACACTATACAACTTTGGCTCTTTCCAAAGTCAAGATGACCACAAAAGGCAAATATTATGAATTGATCGAGGATAGTGAGGCAGTCCTGACAGCACAGCTGAAAACACTCAGGAAAGAACACTTCCATAGCTGGTTCATAAAGTAGCAAGAAACAATAGGATAAGTGTGACTGAGGTAAAGAGAGACATTTGGAGAAAGGTTAATGACAATGTATCTTTTACTGTAATATATTTTAAAAATTTAAATATTTATCATATTTGTTGATCTCACTTGATGCATCAGTTTTGTTTGCCATCAGTGCACAGAATGCTGCAGAAAAATTACTCAACTCATTTTGACAATCAGGACGATGAAAAAAATGCAGTAAATGTATAGCATAGTAAAAATAACATGCATGGAAATTTCTTTATCCTTACTTAAATAGAAGTTATGAGAAAATGAACATGTTGACTTTCTAAACGACATGAGATCAACTTAAGATTGTTGGTCTAATAGGAGAGTGCAACTAGATTTGTATATTGATTCTGCTACTTACTGATTTGTTGACTCAAAAGAACCCCCTAAATTCAAAAGAATTCAAAGAGAAAAATTAAAGAGCCAATTAGAGTGCTTCTAGGTGTAAAGTGCTGCTTAGGAGAGACTTGTATGCAATGAAATACACTTTTGATGAAAGTACACTTATAGAAAACTTCAAGGTGGAAGAAATGGCAGATGTGAACCCTGAAAGGTAATTACTATTTACTAACCCAGGAGAGAAATGGATAAAGATTGACCCTGACAAAGAGCCTAATGAGTAATCCCACTCAGAGAGATAAAGAACATGACATGTTTATAGAAATGCTATTTCAAATGTACTGAGGTACGTGGGAAATGGTGGTATGGAATTTCAAGGTAGGGAAGAGAGAGCAGTAGAAAGTACAGATAAATAGAACTGCTGAGGTAAGCAAGAATTGACCTAGCATGCTATGTTGATCTATATCGAAGTGATTTTTGAGACACAAAGAATCTGAAATTTTCCAATGGACTAATAGGTATGCATACATTTTAGGAAGATTTCTCTGCTTTTCATTTAGGAAATGAATCAAAAGCAGCAAAGAGAGAAACAAAAAGCAAGCTGGGAAAAGTTATTAGGAAAAAGGGCATAGTGGTTTGAAAAGCAAAGAGGCGTTTATGCGATACTCACAGGTGAATCAACAGATTATTAATTGGCAACAAAGAGATTGATGGGGAAAAAGAGTCAAAGTGGAAAACTAAACCGGTGAGACTAGCAAGTGAAAGGAGAGCAGATGAAATACTGTGTTATGGTGATGGATAGGATGAATCAAGTTCTGAAGATGTGAAATCTGAATTAACCAGGTAGATATATCTAATGCTGACTGACATGACTGGGGAGCCATGAGCATATGTAAGAGATTTAAATCTGCAGAAACCTGCGCTGCATTTAGGAGGACAGATTGACAAGCAAACAAACAAACAAACAAAAAACAGAAGGGACCTGCATGAAAACGCTGATATTTAAGGCATAGAGAAAGAGGATGATGACCTAAGGAAGGGTAACACACTAGAAAGTCTGAAGAGGCTGTTTAAAAGAGGATCATGGATTCTTCTGTTTCCTCAACTCCAAAAGCTAATCTGAAATTACAGACTTCAAAAACATTGATGAGAAGAACATGTATAGGCAGTAAGAGTGCACCTGAAACTAGTAAAATTTAAAGAATTTGAATTTTCTTCCATCTGCAATCATACATTTTTAATATAATCCCCTCCTCCACATTCTTTCAGTTTTTTTTTCAGTGAGAATAGAAAGTTTAGAGTTCAAGTCACAGGGTGAC
Organism: Dasyprocta punctata; assembly: GCA_004363535.1. Taxonomy (NCBI): domain Eukaryota; kingdom Metazoa; phylum Chordata; class Mammalia; order Rodentia; family Dasyproctidae; genus Dasyprocta; species Dasyprocta punctata. Next base: position 76,164 of record RJWM01006603.1, read on the forward strand.
TTGAAATCCTATGATAACTCAAGGTCTCTAAACTGAGATTAACCAGTCAGCCCAGACAGTGGCTGACATTAGTGGCTGTATAGCTATGCGTCTGCCTAGGGAGCTGGTCGTTAGGAAATTATGATTTAAATTATAAAATGGAAAATACTAAATATGTCCACCGTCCAGTTTCTTATTCCATTTTTTTTCCTATCATCCAGTGCAGTTTATTTCTTGGTTCTGAAATACTAATCTTGCACTATCCAGTTTTGCTTTCTCTTGTGGCTGGTAACAATTAGTTCTTAGTAAACAAAGCAGCTTTTCAAAATATTAAATTCATTTCTTGACATAATCTAAGAGAAATTTGACATATTCTGGGCAGATTTCATTTTAAAAACCATAAAGAATGAAGGCAGACAAAGTTGGTTGTCATATCCTTTCATTCCTTCCACTTCATGCAAATCTGATTCCCTGGTTCTGGTTCCCTTGCATACGGCTCCTTTTATCTTTCTCAAAGGCATAAAGTCTAATAACTCAGCAAGGTGCTACAAAAGCAAGAATTAGGTTTGCAGTTAGAGTATCATAGTAAATATTTTGAGTAGTAACAAGACCAATATCCATTAAGTTGGTGATCAGAAATCGAGTTCTCAGTAACATGATAGTCATTCAGTTTCTCGCATCAAGAGTTCAGATACACTTTTATGATTCACAATTTATGTACAGGGCCCTATTCCATTAATTGCTGTCTGCTCTCCTCCCTTCTCCTCCTTTCCCCTCCCTTCTCCTCTCCTTTCCTCTCCTTTACCTTCCCTTGATACCACACCATTTATAGCTACCAACCTTTACCTCATTCCTTTTTATCTAAACTTCAGTTACATGTAAATGAAGTTTCTCTTTACTTCTTAGCTCATCTGTGGTCTTTATTTACAATCTGGTCTTTGCCTTTGACTTTACATTTAAACTCTTTTTATTGAGATCGGCACATTTTCTGAATTTTCAGGTCATTGTTTTTCTAGATCTGTCTTCTTCAGTGACTGGTATTTGCCAGTCCCTTTATATTGTGACTTCTCTTACATCTCATAATACTCCTGACTTTTGCTTATTTATTCCTTTTTAAAATATTTTTATTAGTATATATTTGTAGCACATAATGATTACATTCCCTGCATAGAGCTGTTGCATGCACACAACACATCTTACTTTTTTCATCCCCTTTCCCTCATTTCCCTTCTCCTTTCCTCTAAGTCTTAATCCTTTTCCCATTTGAGAGAGATCTATACTTCTTCTTATCTATTTTTATTGTACTTTTTGTGCATAATGTGAGTTTCTATTATAAGAGAAACCATGAGGTATTTAAGCTTGTATATCTGATTTACTTCACTTAATATTGTGGTGCACACATTTTCCAGCAAATGACTCGTTTATCTTTCTTTATTGCAGAATAGTAGCCCATTGTGTTTACGTGCTGTCCTCACACAGACAGGCATTCTGTTTAATTCTGTTTGAGCTTAGTGTAGTTGGAGATTTGTATTGCATTTTCTTTATTCACAAATTCAAGTTTCAGGAAAAAAAACATAAATTTGGAAAAAATTGTATCTGTAGCAATCATATATAGACATTTTATTCTTAGTAATTAGTCACTAAATTGTGTAACAACTACTTGTGTAGCATTTAGTAGTAATAACTGTTTTAGTTATTACTACTAATCCAGAGATTAAAGTATCTGAAAGCGTGTGTATCGATTAAATGTATATGGAACACCATTTTGACAAAGAGGCATGAACTATTGCAGATTCTGGAATACACAGGAGGTCTGAAAACCAAAATTCGGATACTGCTTCCTCTTTTTCTGGGGTTCTAATCTTCTGGCATTATATCAAGCACTAACAATGGAAGAAAATTCAAAATATTTGTACCTTTATTGGAACACCTGTTACATGTAAGATACAGAGACTTTGTAAGAAAATAGATGCACATCTTCACAACCTTAAATTTTCATCCTTGAATATAATGACTTAGTTTTTTTATTCAATGTTCTGCATCATACCTCATCAATTGGGATATGTTATTCAGTTTTTCATCATTTATTTCACCCGTTGCTCCTGACATTAAGAAATGTTTCCAAAAAAGACATTGGTATTTTAAGATAAGTCATAGTGTCCTTTCCTGTGACTTATTAGTTTCCTTATAAAACAAGCTTGCTCAAAGTTGAGTTCTTTTCTGTGAATATTTAAAACCACCATATCTTTATCCTTTGATAGGACAATGAGTTTCTTTCATGACTATGGTTCATCAAGAATTTCATAATTTTTAGATTGTCACAGTGTAATGTGAATTAGCAGATTGAACAGTCTTACAGACCATATAGACTAGAGAAGAACTAGATGTTGGGCAGTAATAAAATTGGAGCTTCAATCTGGCTATGCCACTACAAAAAATCTGACACCAAGGTAAATTGTTCATCTTTGCTAAGTTCCACTGAGTTGACCTACAAATTGAGAATATGAATATTAATCTCAGCAGAAGTGCATAAATAATGTATGTTTGTAAAATGTTTAGCAGACTCTTAGATAATTGATTATTTCATTGTAGAACATTTTTGTTTAACTTTTGCTGTTGTTATTATTGTATTTTTGGTGGTGGTATTATTATTGAATTGTTATGAAAAGAGCAAACTGATTATATCCTCACTGACTTTGTTTAAAAATGTTCTCTATCTATGTGTCTGTGTGTGTGTTGGTTAGGATATATCATGATAACAGAGGGCTTACCTGTGTAGTGAATAAAGGTTAATGTCAAAGCTAAAACTGAGAGGTCAGGGATTCAGCTCAATGGCAAGCTCCTGACTGGTAAGGTCCTGAGTTTGATTGCCCATACCCCTCCCTACCAAAACAAAAACAAAAACAAAAACAGATTGAGCGAGAGTAGAATGAGGAGATACCTGCATTGATCCAGTTTTGTCATCCAGTTTTGTTTTTGTATCGCCAAGTACCCTAGAAGTAGAGGTAGTGTAGGGGCATAGCCATTAACAGCTATTAATATGTTTTAGAGACACAAGCTTTGAATCTCTTTCCATCTTATTTCTCCTTCGCTTTGCAGAAAGCAGTAAATGTTGCTAATGCTCCCTTCTCTGCCTATCAGATTTCGGCATTCATATCAGCATGATATAAGGTGTTGATTGATCATGAATCACCCTGAAAGTGGGACATCAAACAGTAAAGTTATGTTTCCCTGAGACTTAACCTTTGTTTTCAGGCAGTATGCAAAATATTTAAGCTATAAATTTCAACAATGGTAACTCACAGGCTATGTTTTCTTGGTGACACTAGACGAGACACCTGAAGAAGCAAAGTGATTTGGGAGCTCTGCTGCTGTGTAAGTTTTCTTCTCATGATAACACACGTCAAAAAATAAAATTCCTTGTCAAACCCAACAAATCCTTGGAATATGTCAGTGAAACTGAACCTGGATTCCCTTGATTTATAGTACAGGAGAGTGTAGCCCTTACAACATTCTCATTATTCTGTTGGTTCTTTCTCTATTTTCAAGGCCTACTGCAAAATTATTTTTTGTTATGGAGCACCATGATATAAAAATAAATTAAATACGGGGAAAAATATTAAATGTCTCCTAGATGCATTCTGTTGTGGAGTGAAATTTTTTCTTAGTTAAGTCCTCTTACTGTGACAGAAACAAAGTGTCTCACCCATTCGGCAAAGCTTTTCTGTCTTGTTTTTTGCCTGTCTTCTGTCTTCTTTGACAGTGCTTTCTTGACTACTGAAGTTGTGACTTCATTTTTCATTCTGTACACTGTTTTTTCTCGCATCATTTAAGAACTTACTTGGTCAGTCTTTTGTGTGAAAGATAATGTGTAGAGTGGTGCCTTACAATGCTTTACAGTGGCCTGCCATTTAGAGACAGCACTTGGTGATTTATACATGAAAAGGGTGAAATGATTGCATAGGATTTTGTTTGCATGATTTAGTTCATTCGGGCACAGGCTTTGGGTTCAAACTAACCAAGTGTTAAAACTTAGTTTTTCCAGTCAAATACAACAACTTCTTAACTGTCATGTGAAAATGTTATGTGTATTTTAGGGACATTTTAAGAATTAGAAATGCAATCATTACCAAGTGCTTAGTACAGAGACTTGGTAAAATGTGGCCTAAATAAATGAGTACACTGCTGTAATTCACTTAAATGTTCTATTTTGAGCTTGTAATGAAAGAGGAAGCATTGTCATGATACTAGAAGATGGTAATAGGAATATCATTGAGCCAGTAGCGTGATTATGTGGGTTCTACATATAATTTTACACTTATCCATCTGATAACCTTACAAATTATTTGTATTCTTTGATAATTGCACTACTGTTGACAAGTAGGTAATGAGGTGCTTGAATGCCATCAATGATAAAGTGTTCAGCTGTTTGTCTTTTATGCCAGAGTAAAGAAGGCTTATACTATAGCCTGAAAATGGTCACAGTAACTTCACACAGACATACTGGTGAAAATTTTCATTTGATCAACTCTCCGATGGAAAGCCGGTCTTTCTCTTCTCCTCCTAAGTAAATCCATTATGACACAAACTTCCTTCTATAACTGTAAATTCCATCATCAGAGAGCTCCTTAATTTCAGAAGTCTGATTTATGTATTTGTGACTAACATCCGTGATAATGACTTATTAGTTATAGGTACTTCATAAACATTTCCCAGTGGTTGAAGAGATGCAGAATGGCTAACAATTGTTATTCTGCTAACTTATCAGAACACACACTTTCTGGAATGGTATGATAAGAAAAAAGTAATCTCCCCCCACATTCCTGTATTCAACTCTTCTTGTACGTCTGGGCAAAATAAGCAAGTTTCTATGGAGCAGTGTCAGATCAGTGCTCTAACCTCACCCTGCCAAGGATTAACTTAATAATCAAGGCAAGTAACTTAACCTGTCTAGACTTCAATTGAAAATGCAAAAAGCTAAACTATATCTCCAAGATTTTTTTTCACTCCCAAATGACATCATAGTTACTATTTGTTGTGAAGATTTCACGTTTCTCCTGTAGTACCAGAATAAAGCTAAGGGGCCTACCCAGGGATCAAATTTTGACCTCAATAAGGTTGGTGCAAAACTTTGAAGGCAGTTAATGCTACTTAGCTACTGATTTTTGAGGTAGCATGTCCAAAGTCAAAAGAATTCATCAACTTTTCTGTCCCCAAGTTTTGTGTTCTACATGCAAATCTAACTCTTTTGTCAAAAGGTAGAATTTTTTTTTTGTTCTTTTCACTGAGATAAAGAGTAAGAGCAAAGAAAATAATGAGCATTTCCTGTGAAATTTTGTCTCTGCTAGTTGTTTGGGGATTGTGGATATTTTTATCTTTCCATTATTCTAAAAAGTTCAGTGTGGAACACAAAAAGTTGAGGCTTTCATAAAAATACATATAGCCTTTATTGAGATATTTGTGCATCATAATTCTTTTCAACCACCAGTAATGATCTGATTTGTCTCTTGCTTGTCAGAGCCTTCCTCGTGTTATTAAAAGTAGTTTGTTATAAATGAAAGTAAAGACCTAACAATAGAATATGCAGGTAAAATAAAAAAAATTTCCAGAGTAAAATAAAATAGTTTTTCAAAAGTTAAAAGGTCACAGGAATTTTCAACGTTTGGAATAAGGCCTCACAAAGGAAGAAAAAAAAATAAATTTAGGCTGGCAGTCTAATGACATAAGAATACTGGTCGATTTTACACTATTCTTGTGTATGAAAGACTAGAAAATACCTCTTTCTACATCATTATGTAGATTTTTAACTGCAAAGTTTGCAAATTAGGAAGGAAAACTGGATCAGAAAGCTTGTTCGTGATTTTGTTCCTTTACGACACCATGAGAAAAGAATTTTTCTTCTCCATTTGTGATAATTTCTTTTCAGTTAGAGGTTCAGACTATACCCGTTTATATGGCCACTTACATTTATAAGAAACAGGACCATTGTTCCATATGACAAAATCATCTGATACACAAATGTAATTATAATCACAGCAGAAATACGGGCTTAAGAAAATAAAACGCCACGATCTCATGAAATAATTGAAAATATCTTCAGTGTCCCTTCTATTGGAAATAATATAATGCAAAGTAGAGATTGTTCTTATATGAATTCATGTAAATGAATATTCTCTGAACAAATCTTTTTTTTAAAAAAAAGGAATGCTGAAGATAGAATATAACCATCTGTTCATCTACATCTAGGAAAATAAATGAAAGTCTTACAATATAATTTTATTTCATTGTTCTAAAATTAGGCATTATATTTAAATTTCATTGTCGGGGAGATAGCTCAGTGGCACAGCACTTGCCTAGCAAGTGCAAAATCATGAGTTTGATCCCTGATGCTGAAATAAATAAATAAATAAATAAACAACAAATAAATTTCATTTTATGTTACATGTCATTACAGAATTAACAATTTAAACTACATATTATTTGTTATTATAAAGAATTATAAAATGACACAAAATTAAATCCCTGAATATTTTACTTAAATAGATGAAAATGTGTATATAGCTAGAAGTGTAGCATTCCTCTAGGTAAAAAATGTCCCAGAATTTCCAAAAGTGAATCATGAAACTGTACTATTGTGTTTTACAATTATCTGTGTCATGATTATGATTTGATCTTAATGTAAGTTTTTGTAAGTAATTTGCAACAGAAGAAATGAGTTCAATAGTCATAAAATTTAATATATTTTTAGAACACTAAGCTGCAGCATTTCAATGTTACCTATAATTATAACCAGAAGAAGGAAAATACAAAGAAATTACATATGAAATTTTCACTGATTTCAGTTTTTTTTTGTTTATTTTTGCTTAAGGCTATTTATGAGTTTTTTGAAGTATTGAATACCTCTGGGCATTCAGTTTATACTTTACATTAGAGATCACTAATTACATAGTAATTGATATTTTATTTTGATTTAGGTAGTACTCAACAATATTTATTTCAACAGTCATAGCTGGGTATCTCTACATAGAATATTTTTAAATTGTATGGATTGAAGATGTAGCTTAGTGGTAGAGCACTTTCATGGCATCCCTGGAAGTCAAAAGAAAAAGAAGCAAGAGGTGGGAGAAGAAGAAGAAAAAG
>RJWM01006604.1:0-83187 GCA_004363535.1 Dasyprocta punctata
AGGATTTCACTATGTTGCCCTGTCTGGCCTTGAATTTCTGATCCTTCTGCCTCAGCTTCCTGAGGATTATACAAGTGCAAGGATTATACAGGTGTGTCGCTATGCCCAATTCTAGGTTTTTAAAAATAAATGTTTAGAAGAAAACAAAACAAAAGTAAAAGTGGCAGAAATTGCCGCCACTTTATTCAGATATTGTGCGCGTTGTTTTCTGGTCCTGGAATCCCTCGAACTGAAGACCCAGACTCTCCCTGAAACGCAGGCCCTGGTCACAGCTCAGCCCTAGAGACTTCACCAATGGCTCTAACTTTGTTGCTGTTCTGAACAGGTTTGTTTGACTGCTGGAAAGTACCCAATTTTTCGTTAAGCTTTACTCCTTTACTTTTAAAAAATAAAGTCTTAAATTTAGTGTTCTCCGTGGGCCTAATGACGGAGGGTTACAAACCCTGCAGAAATGAGGCTGGAAATTACCGAATCATGTCACTACGAAATCAGTAAATAGCAATCCAGAGACACCACCTCTAGTGGAATTATTTTTATAACATTCCATCAGAGACGTCTTTTTCTAAGAAAGATGCTTGTCTTAGCAATATAGATTTGAGAAGAATGTAAAAGATTAATGTTTTAAGACAAGTTAAAAATTAATGTTTGCTGTAGTCACTCTGCTTTATGTAGTAGACTCAGAATCGCTTTACTCTGCAGAAATAAATTAATTTGGTTCTTTAGAACTGCATATTATTTTCTTGCTAGAGGTAAAATCACAAACCACTGTTGTAAAATTCTTTGTGTGATAATGAGATTAAGGGAGACCTTATCAGAAAATACGTTTCTTTGACAGGTGTAGTGGCGCACACCTTTAATCCCAGCACTTGGGGGGCTGAGGCAGGAGGATCGTTGTGAGTTCGAGACCAGCCTGGGCTACAAAGTGAATTCAAGGCCAGCCTGAACTGCATAGTGAGACCCTGTCTCAAAAAAAATAGGACCAGCGATTTAGCTCAGTGGTATAAGCACCTGCCTGGCAGGTGCAAGGTTGTGAGTTTGATCCCTGGTACCAGCAAAAAAAAAATAAAAATAAAAATAAATAAAAAGAAAGAAAATATGTTTCTTTGCTAGGTACTATCTGTAAACAGTATGTAGTTTGTACGGTCTATAAACAGCATTTAGTGTGCACTCGATACAGTTTTAGACAGGTGCCAAGTCTCCCTCCTCATAGACTCCCTATTCTAATTTTGAGGCCATTCTGAGGAATGGAGTTGCAGCATGACAGGCATCATTGGCAGGGTGCAGACCGCCTTCCAGCCCTTGCCTGTTCTGCAGGACTCTCCTGGAGGGGCCAGGACACCTGGGTGGCCACACATGGGAAAGGGCGGTGCCCCACAGAAGAAAAGGCGCTGTGCAGGCCTACGTGTCACGCAGATGGCAGGCCATTTGGCTTCGTGACCCATGAGGACATAGGTATTTGGATTTAAGCAAACGAAGGGCTGGGGAAGGACCTGGGGCGGGAAGCAGGAGCTAACTCAGAGGCGGCCAGGCCAGCGGTGTGTGCGGCCTGGAGCTCTGGGTAGTGTGAAGGCCCCGCCTGTCTGTCAGGTGGGGAAGGAGAGGGTGGCCCACAGAAACAGGGCCTGCTTTCATTTTCCCTTATGTTGCAAGTGAACTATAAATATCACTTTTACCAAAGCTGATAAAGCTGAAATTATGCAGTTCTGGGCTAAACGGTTTCATATATTTTTATCCCATGTCTCAGTCAGCATTGCCTCCCTCGCCCTCTGCTTCCCACTCTTTTACCCCAGTAAAATGCCCTTTGTCCCTCTCTATCATAGCAATTAGCTGTAAAGCTAAGGGCAAAGGGGAGCCCTAAGGGGTGCAAGCACTCCTCATGCTCCGCAGCACCCACCTCCTGAGCTCGCTCTCACAAGGGCGGGTGGTGTTCCCCTGGGGTCTGAACTCTGACTGGAATGCACCTTCAGACCACGGGCCAGAGTCAGGTGTGCAGATTGAGGACCCAGAGGGGAAAGTGTATCCAGTCTTTGACTGACCTGCATTCCATGATAATTACAGACCACAGCGCGACTCATCATTAAAGACATTCCAAAGTGCACATGAGAATAAGTATTTATTTATTTGCTTTAAGAAAATTTCCTACTATTATGTAATTTAAATGATTTTAAATTGAGAAAATTGTTTTGCTTTGTTTTGTTTTTTCTGATGGTATTCATTTGAAGAGTTCTTATTTTTGTGAGATTCAGTGCTGGTCTCATGTTTTAGAGTGGTACCTGAATATATCAAAAGCATCTAGCACAAGCAACGTTTTTGATTTGGCAAACTTAGGTCAAGGGTCCACGTTTCTAGTTTTACATTTGAAAGGTAGGAGTTGAAGAGTGACTAATAATTGTACCTACCTCCTGAAAGCAAAATGCTGAAGAACAAGAACAGGATTGAGCAAGGTGACCTTTCAAGTCGCAGCCTGCCAATCACCCTCAGCTGGACCTTAACAACAGCCTTATACAGTGGTGTCCTTTGAAAGATTAAAGAATAAAGCTATTGGAACTTTTCTCTTGAGTGGTCTTGTTTTCAAAAAGATAAATCTGAAACAGCACTGTACATCCAGTCCTTGACGCTACCAGGCACTGGGACGGATATAAGGTAGAGTATGCTCTTATGTGGCAAGCATTTCCACAGCTCCACACTGGGCGATGTCAGGTAGAGTGTGTAAACTTACAGTGCCTCAGTTTTATCCTCAGAAAAGTGGGGATATAAATATCTGCTTCCTAACCTATAGCATAAGGGATGTTCTTAGGAAGTGGGGCATGCTTATAAACAGTTGTCTTTCCTCAAGACAGTTCTTTGGAAGGGGCAGCCTGACATGATAGAGCATGGTCTTCATATTAAGAATGGAATAGAATGATTTTAAAAAAAAAGAAACCAACAACCAAACAAACAAAAAAGAATGGGATGTGATGAATGGATAAAGAAAAAAAAATATATATATATATATATACTACTTGGCCATAAAGGATAAATTTGAATCATTTGTAGGAAAATGAATGTACATTGAAACCATAATGCTAAGTGAAACAAAACAGATACAAAAGGGTAAATATTGCATAGTTTCTCCTATATGAGAAACCCATATATTAATTTAAAGAGCAAAATAAAAGATAGATAACACGAAATAGTGAGGTAGACCTTTTGCAGATGGGAAAGGGATTTATAAATGAGGGAGAGGAGAAAGAGGAAAGGAGAAGGGGAAGTAAAAAGGATTAAGATGTGATATGACCATGCACCAACTTCCCAGAGCAAATATATTCATTAAGTGTCATAAACATGAGCTATTCGTTCAGGGGGAGAGTGCTTGCTTAGCTAGAGCAGGGCACTCAGTTGATTCCCAATACTGCAAAAACAAGAAAGAAAAGAAGAAATAGTGTAAAAGAGGAGTTCCAAATGTTGCTACATTGAGTTTGCCAGAAATTCAGTAGATCGGTGGGTGACATTGATGCCCTTTTGAAGCTTATGGTAAGGATACGATGACACCAGTCTATGCAACTGAGTGGGCCTCTAGCGATGGTCAGATGTTCAGATGCAGACACAGCTAGTGAATGGTATCTGAGGCTAGACATTTTGAAAGACATGTGTGATAAAAGGAGAGACACATGGAAATGAAAAATATTTCAAGGGAGTCATAATAGTATTAATCATGGACTTCATGTTAAGCAAGAAGAGAAAAGAGCAGAAGACTGCCCTGAAAACGGAGGGAGCAGTATGACTGTTCATTCTACTTCTGATATAAATTATGCTGCTTCCCCCTTCAAGAGTACAGTCAATTAGGGCTGGGAGTTTGGCTCAGCAGCTTAAGCACCTGCCTGACAGGCGAGGTTGTGAGTTTGATCCCTGGTGCCACAAAAAATTTTGTTTTCAAATATTAAGTATTCATCTCCAACACATTAGCAAACCAAACCCAAAAGCTTACAAATAGATTAATACAACACAAGCAAGAAAAATTTATTCCAGGAATCCATGAATGCTTAAATTTACATTAAAAGATGAAAGAATAACCAAATGATCGCGCCATTAGATACTGCTCTCAGCTATTTATTGTTGGCAGCAAGTCAACCCAAAACTTTGTAGCATAAAGCAATCAATATATTATACTCATGGATTCTGTGAGTCAATAATCAGAAAACAAAATGTCTTAGTTACTTTTCTCAAAATACCCAACACCTGCAAGTTAAAGGAAGGAAGGTTTATTTAGCTCATAGTTTGAAGAGGTTTCAGTCCATAGTTGGTTGGCTCGAAAGCAGGGTGGTTTAGCAGAGCAGCATCACAGAGGAGAACAAGTTCATGGCAAGCAGAAGACAGAAAAAGCAAGCAAGGGACCTTACTAGTGTCTTTCTACCCTTTTTATCTTACCTGGGCTGCTTAGGGTGGGTAGCACTCACATCCTTAATCCATGAATCAATTCCAGCATCACAGACTCTAGATCCAGCCACTTCTGAAAAGGCCCCACTTATGACCACATGAAGCTTTGGAGGAACATCTAGACACAAGCCATAACACAAAACAAAGCAAAACAAAACAAAAAAGAACAAAACTAAGACAAAGAATAAATAAGCCAAATGATCAGAAGAGAGCACAGCAGAGACAGTTTATCTCTGTTCCACAATGTCTGTAGCTTCAGCTGGGAAGACTCAAGTCTAGAGTGACCCGATGACTGAGAGACAGAATCATCAGGTGGTGTCATCAGTCCCTTGGTTAGCTCTTGATGCTGGCCATTGATCAGGACCTCAGCTAGGCTGTCAGATGGGAAACATGCACACAGTCAAGACTCCTCCAGGTGTCTCTCCGTGGGTCAGTCTGAGTTTCTCACTATATGGATGATGTGTTCTGAGAGACCTGTGTCGTGTTTTTACATCCAGTCTCAGAAGTAATGTAGTATCACTTCTGCTTGCAGTTGCTCCTCCAGGCAGTCATGAAGATCTTCCCCAGGTTCAAGGAAAGAGGATATGGACCCCACCAAAGTGTAGTAGCCAGGGTTCTCCAGAGAAACAGAACCAATAGGAGAGGAGTACATAAACACATAAAGTGAGATACGAGATTCATTATGGGAATTAGCTCAGGTGATTATGGATGTTAAAAAGGTACACGGTATAAGATCTACAAGCTGGAGAACTAAGACAGCCAGAGTGTAATCTTGAGTCCAAAGACCATAAAATATGGTGGGGTTTGGGGGAGGAGGACTGATGAGAGAATATGCAGTTGAGACCTGGATGGTCCCTGGTTTAAGCCCTGAGGTCTGAAGTCTGAGAACATGGAATTATTATGTCCAATATCAGGAGTAAATGGGTGTTATGGCGGGTGGCAGAAGAAAGATCAAATTCACCTTGCCTCCGTCTTTTTGTTCTATCTGGACCCCCAACAGTTAGATGGTGCTCACTCACGCTGGATTAAAAACAGATCTTTCTTACTCAGTGCATTAGTTCAAATGCTAGTCTTCCCAGAAACACCTTCACAGGCATACCCAGAAATAATGTTTACCAGTTGTCTGGGCATGCCTTACCCCAGTCAGACTGACATCTAAAATTAGCCACCACCAGCCTGTCCCCTGCCAACTTGACACATATATGTTCTCCTTAAACCATAACTCATCTCCAAATAAAGCAATAACAAGTTCACACAGCTCGGCCTAGCACGATACAACCATTCTGAATATAATCAAAAAATACAATAATCCCTTCTTCAGAAGGAGGTGAAGCTCATGGGTGATGTTTATTCGTCTCAGAGCTTACATGCTATGATGAGGGCTGGGGATGCGCCTCAGAGGTCGAGCACTTGCCTAGCTTGTGTAAGGCCCTCAGTTACTCAATATTGAAAAAAAAAAGATTAAATGATATGATATAAAATTAAGAATACTTAAATAAAGATTTAAACTAAAGTATCTTATGTTACATGCTAAAAGAATGAATACATGCACACATACACAAAATGTACTATTGGAAATTCTTATGATAATTACAATCCTCACAGTGTGTGTGTATCTGTGTGTGTGGGGTGGGGGCTCTGGGGACTAACCCAGGGAATGCTGAGCTAGAGCCCCAGCTTTTTTATTTTAAATTTTATTTTATTTTAAATTTCCCAGGCTGGTCTTAAATTTGCCATCCTCTGGCCTCAGCCTCCCAAGTAGCTGGGATTATAGGCGTATGCCGCCACATCTGGCTACAGTCCTCATTTCTGTGATTTGTCATGTGGTTGTAGCTTGTACTTGTAACCACCTTGTTCTATTACTCCTGTATTTTCTTTCCCTTCATAAGAACATCAACTGGTTGTGGTTCTTTACCTGGTATGATGACCCAAATCATCATTCCTAAAGGGCCTGGGGCATTTCTATTCCTACTTTGTTTGAGTTACAACTCTAATGCTGTTAATCACAGTGTATAGTAATTCTAAGGAACACTGGACACCCTAGGGCAGTTCTTGTATTCCAGAATACTCTTCTTTATCAACATCATGAAGTACTAATCCAATTAGTCTAGATTAAACATCGCAGCCAACATTGTGACTCCCTTTTTTTTTTTTTTTTTTTTTTTTGTGGCACTGGGGATCGAACTCACAACCTCACGCCTGCCAGACAGGCGCTTAAGCCACTGAGCCAGACTCCTAGCCCTAGTTTTTTGAGGCAGGGTTGCACTATGTAGCTCAAGCCAGCCTTACGCTCATGTTGTAGCCCAAGCCGGCCTCAAACTCACAACGCTCCTCCTACCTCAGCCTCCCGAGTGCTGGGATTAAATGTGACTCCCTTCTTAATCTGTTAGAATCATAAGGAGCCTCAAATGGTAAAGTGGCAAACTCAGTGTCAATGGAATCACTGAAGCATTCTCTCCTGTGGAACTAAGACCTCTGTGGCCACAATCTATACATCTTGGGAACAAAGATTCTGCTTGTGGATCACTAAGGGATGATGGTGAGTAGTGTTGTGCCCATTCCCACCCTTGATTCAAAGGCATGTGAATTCTGGCTGAGAAAGAAACAGTACCATATACTGAGGGCTGATTTGGAACATATGCAGTCTTTGGGGAAACTAGCCTGACCCTGCAAAGACTGTCACATAATTGGCTATGTAACTAGGACTTCATAAGACCACTCCATAAGCAGAGATCACAACTCTGTAAAGCTAGCTGCTTTAACACAGTGAGAGTCATTGGCTGCCCAGTGAATTTCATAAGTGTAAGCCCGTTGCTTCATTTCTGTGAATCGAGTTCCTGAGTCAGAAGTAATGCTGTGTGGAATATCGTGATGGGGAGGGCAAGCTATTGTGCAAGTACTCAGAACCACTGGAACAGGGTCAAGAACATGAGGTGGGAAAAGTTGTGGTCATCTTGAAAATTATGATCTGCCAGAGACACTGAAAAATTGTTTAATAAAATCCAGCAACCATTTCATTTTCAAAGTTCTTACATCAAGAAAGAACAGAATGGGTGCGTATGCAAAATGAGTGAAAACAGGGCCTCACACAGGTTTTTGCCACCAGGTTCATAACAGCATTATTCATAATAGGTGAGAGGTAGAGGCAACCCAAACATCCACCGACACATGAATGCATAAATAAAGTGTGGTATATGCATACAATGGGATATTATTCAGCCTTAAAAAGGAAGGAAATTCTGACACATGCTGCAAAGTGGGTGACTCTTAAGGATATTATGATCAGGAAAATAACCCAGTCACAGAAGACAAATATGTCATATAACAACATTTTGATCAAAGAAAGACCATGTGTGAAAGTGGCCCCATAATATAACATCCACTGAAGTTGTAGCATCTTATTTAAGTATACTCTATGATGTCTGAACAATGACAAAATTGCCCAACAATGCATTTCTCAGAACACTTCCCTGTCCTTAGGTGACACGTGACTCTCCTGTACAGTTCTATCCGAGTTATCTAGAATAGTCAAATTCACAGAAACAGAAAGAATGGTGCTTACCGGAGGCTGACAGAAAGGGAAATGGGGAGTCATTTAATGGATACAGGGTTTCAGTTTTACAAGAAGAAACCCTGTATCCATAAAGTTTCGTTGCATGGCAATGTGAATAAATTAAACACTACTCAACTGCACATTTACAAATAGTTAAGATATGAATTTCATATTATGTGCAGTTTATAGAAAATTTCTAAAGAAATAGAAGGAAACTTTCTAGATATGCTAAAGAATGTCATGGCAGATATTGGATATTGACATGGTTTAGAAGGAATGCAGAAAGAAGCTAAAAAATGATATTTTTTAGAGTCTCTTTTAGTGAGGCCTCCAGGTGTGATATGGATATCACCAAGAGAAGCACTCAGACGATGCTTTGACTTGGAACTGAGTCATCTGTGGAGTGAGATGGTGCAAACAGCATCTGCTTTGTTGGTGCGGACTGGGCAGAGGTGGCATGGGCCACAGCCAGTTTATTAATTTGGGAGATGACTTGTTGGTTCAGCACCTCTCAGCATCAGTGATGGTTGCTTTCCTAATTTGGGTCAAGGCAGAGTGGCTATGGGGTCCAGAAATTGCTCCTGAATCCTCAGTCTTTGGCCCACTGCCCTTGCAGTTATGAAAAGGCTGAAGACAGGTTCAGTGAATTTTTATATAAGATGACTGAATTTATAGAGCATGAGAGACTATTTTAACACTATTGAAAACCAGAAAAGAGTGCAGTCAGGTGGCCAGGTTTAAGCCAATTATACAAAAGAGCAATGCTTTTTCTCTAACCCATCAATGAGAAGATAGAAGTGTAATTTAAAAATCTCATTCCAAAGGACAACAAAAGTTGATGAAAACCAATAATAAATTTAAAAGAAATGCTCTAGATCCGTTCCGCACGCAGCCTCCACGTAACTCTTCTGTCCATTTCCTCATCACACCTAACTAAATCGATAAACAATTAAAAATACTAAAACAAAATAGCTCATGAGAATGATTTCCACTGAAGTCCTAGTAACAAAAACAAAAACAAAACCAAAAAAATCAAACTATGTTTGCCTTCCTTAGCCAAGTTAAAATTCAGTTCTTCTTTAGCTATTACTGTTTTCCATTCCCAAGTTTATTTGGCTTAGTTTTAATTTCTGTGTTACAGTGAAGAAAAAAACTTTGCCCTCCATAAATCAAGGCAATTTTTTCGTTTTTTGATAAAGTTAAGAAAAAAAATTCTGAAGCAATATTTCTGCCTCAGGGAGTGAAGCCTTTAATGCACTCCTCAGGAAACTGTGTTCCTGGTGCTCTCTTCAAAATCACGTACATACAAATAAGTTTAAGGGGCTGGGGGTTTAGCTCAGTGGCACAAGCACCTGCCTGGCAAGTGCGAGGTTGTAAGTTCGATCCCTGGTACCAAAAAAAAAAAAAAGTTTCAAAGATTTAGGGAAATGAGCTGTTGCACAAGGGATGATGTGATATTGTTTTCTTTCTCTTTCTTTTTAAAAGAATTATTGGTAGTTTACTGGGCAAAAAATAAAGGGAGTGTCTCTTAGAAACCAAGAACAGATTTGATTACACGTATATATATATGGATGCCTAAGTCATACTTACTATAAAAAAATAAGTTCTATGGCATGGTGCCTGCCTGGCAAGCGTGAGGTACTGGGTTTGATTCCTGGTACCAAAAGAATAACAAAAAACATAATCAAGCTGGATATTTGTGAGTGCCTGTAAAAAGAATTAAGATGTATCATGTACAGGTACAAATTTCCTATAATGAATGTTATCATTATGTATACCTAAAATGTACCAATAAAATTAATTTAAAAAAATATATTGTTAAGAAGGCAATACTTACAGAATTAATCTGCAGAATCAACACAATTCCTATTAAAACTCTACCAGCTATTTTTAAAGAAATCCATTTGATCTTAAAACGCATATGAAATTACCAGGGACTCAGAATAGCCAAAACATTTTTGAAAAAGAATAACAAAGTTGGAAGAACCACATTTCCTGATTTCAAAAATTATAAGCTATAATAATCAAGACAGTGTGGTGCTGGTACAAGGATAGACAGACATACAGATCAATGAAATAAAATTGACAGTCCAGAAATAAACTTTGATCTTTATGGCCAATTAATATTCAATAGTGGTACAAAGACAATCAATGGGAAAAGAAAAAATAGTCTTTTCAACAAATGGTGATGACACAAGTATATATCTATGTGCAAAACAATCTATGTTTAATATACACAAAATTTACTCAAATATATCATAGCCTAACCATAAGAGCTGAAACTCTGAGAAGAAAATATAGGGGTAAGTCTTCACGACCTTATGTTAGGCAAAGCCTTCTTACATGTAACACCAAAGGCATAAGAGACCACACGCAAAACACACGAATTTCATCAAAATTAAAAACTTTTGTTCCTCAGAGGACACTATCAAGGAAGAAAAAAAGACAACCAAGAGAATGGGAGAAAATGTTGTAAATCATGTAGATATGCAACATGTATCCAAAATGTTGAGAAAGATAAACAATTCAGTCAAAAAAAAAGAGAGAGAGAGAAAGAAACAAAGGACAATTTAATTAAAGGATGGGCAAAAGGTCTTAATAGACACCATTCCAAAGAAGACATATAAATGACTAATAAGCACATGAAAAGATACTCAACATCATAAGCCATCAGGGAAATGCAAATTAAAATCACAATAGAATATCACTTTATATCTGCGAAGATGGCTTAATTTTAAAACATGACGAACTGGTGATAGTGCATGCACCTGTAATACTAGCTACTCAGGAGGCTCAGCCAGAAAGATCACATGTTGAGGCCAGCCTGGGCTTCATAATGAGTTCAAGAACAACCTGAACTACATAGTGAGACCCTGTCTCACAAAACCAAAACAACACAACATGCCATATGCATATACAATATGTGTGTGTATTTGTGTGTGTGTGTGTGTGTGTGTGTGTGTGAGAGAGAGAGAGAGAGAGAGAGAGAGAGAGAGAGAGGCATGCTGTATTAAGAAAATGTCAATATCATAAAAGAGAAAAGAAGACTGAGGAGCTATTCCAGATTAAAGGAGTCTAAGAGGCTGCAGGCTTCCCTAAGAAGGTGGAACCCTAAAGACAGTAAAGTCACACTATTTTGCAGATTGCTTGTTGAATAGGACTATCTATCAATATGGGAGTGGGGTGTATACCAGGCATGCACACCAGGAGGCAAGGCGCACTGGGACACCGTGAAGATTGGACTCCACGAGAACTAGCATACAATTTAATTCTACTTGTTTGATGTGGATCATATACTGGGTATCTAAGTATTATGTCTCAAGAGTAATCTATGTCGGTGTATACAGATATGGCTCATTCACTTTTGCTATTTCAGTGTTCCACAGTCAGCGCATTCTACAGCTTACGCTGTTACAAACAATACATTGAGGACTTTCCTGGTTCAAGGGTTTTGCTGGATGCGTGAGTGGGTGAGTGGATGGACACATACTTAGATACATAGATCAGTAGGTATATGTGCCATGGAAATACATTCTGTGCTAGGTTATACATGACAGGCCTTTTTAAGAAAAGGTAAACAGTTATCATTTATTTTCCTATTAGAACTGGATTAGAATTTTAATTTCTCCAACTCCTTGGTAAAGCTTAGTATTATTCAATTTTTAATTTTTTGTCAACTCATTAGGCAAAGAACAAAATATAATTGAGAGCTTTTAAAATTATTATTTTATTTTTGTCTTGTTCTGGTCTGGAGAGATCTTCCTGCCTCAGCTTATAGAGTACAGTAGTTAGGACTGCAGGTATGTGTCACTGTACCAGGTTTTATTGTGGTCTTAACTTATCTAATCACCATTTTCCCAAAGTAAACTACCTGTTCTGGTTTGGTTATATGAATTGTGACTACTTGCTCTTAGTTTATGTCTCATCTTTATATTCGCTTCATGGCATATTTTGACATAGAAGTTCTACCTCATAGTTTTATAATTTTGCTTTCTGCACTTAATCCCTCTCCCCCTGCACTCGCCTCCCATTCTAGGGATTGAACCCAAGACCTTCACAGTATGCTGCACCCCTAACCTTTTTACTTTGATTCACTTCGAGACGGGGTCTCACTACATTGCCAAGTTGCCCAGACTGGACTGGACCTTACACCCTCTGCCTCAGCCTCTCAGGGTGCTTGGATCACAGGTATGTTCACCACACCTTTCGCATCTAAGTTTTTAATCCAATGGGATTGCTTTGTGTAGGGAATGAGTGAGAGATGTAATTTCTTTTCTTTTTTCTTTTTCTTTTTTTTGGCGGCACCGGAGATCGAACTTACAACCTCGCGCCTGCCTGACAGGCGCTTAAGCCGCTGGGCCAAACTCCCGGCCCTAGCTTTTTGAGGCAGGGTCGCACTCTGTAGCTCAGGTCGGCCTTGCGCTCGCGTTATAGCCCAAGTGGGCCTCGAACTCACAACGCTCCTCCTACCTCAGCCTCCTGAGTGCTGGGATTAAGGGCGTGCGCCACCACGCCCGGCTTGTAATTTCCTTTCTATGCATGTCTATTCTCCATGCACCTGTAAGGCTTGCGGTATCATAAGTTAGGTTTCTATATATCTGACCCTCTATTGACCCATTCGTTCGTTGTTTTAATTACTCTAGCTTTGTAATCAGTACTGTATTTATATCTCCTAAATCAAGTTCTCCGCCTTCTTCTTTTAAAGGAAAATTAGCATTGTCCTGTTCCATTTAATTTTAGATTTAGTTTATCACATTTCGGGACAAACTATGTTGGAAATTTAATTCAAGTTGCATTAGATTTGAGTGCGACGTTTGTGAGGATTTTTTTTCCAATTTGAATCAAGCCGAAGAAGCTTTTGCAAAACAAAACAAAACAAAACAAAGCAACAACAGACCAACAAAAACTAGACCCTGTAGGGGTCTGCAAAAGAAGCTCAAGGAATACTCTCGATTATCTTGATCCTCTGATCTTCTCTTCCAATTGTGTGTACCCTGCCACCCACCATCTTTGGAAAGAGGGGAGGGCAGTGCAGAGGGGAGGAAGAGAGAAAGGGAACGGGGTGGGAGGGCACTACAGAGGGAGAAAACAGAGGAAGGAAGGGGGGGTGTTTTTCTCAAAGTAGCTAAAAGTGAGTAAAGGGTTGGCATTCGATGCTTTCTCAGCCGCTTTTATCTTGGTGTATTTTCTGATTACATACTACAGCATTTGTATAAACGGAGTTGAGGGTAGGGCTTGAGAAGGAAGAGTGAGAAAAACAATGAAGGGTGGCTATGCGTCAGAGGAGAGAGTGGCGTTAAGTCTTCTAATGGTTGAACGTACGGTTCTTGTGCCTGTCCGGCCTGAAGTCCAAGGGCGGGCATTAGGCCTGGGGCAGAGACCGCTGCAGTGAGCCTGGGCGCTGGCGGCTGTGTTGCGGGGATCATCCGGAGAGAGGAGGTTCCTAGGGTTCCATGCAGCGAGAAGCTTGTGCAGCAAGCTGACGAGTGACGGCTTTGTAGGGGTCAAGAGTACTGTCGTTCTGAGTGGCAGATTCAGCTCGAGAGATAAGTAGTGGCTGCACTGTTCAAAGCCACGAGTGTCAGGTAAAGTACTTTGCGCCGGTGGAAACTCTTGAACAGGAAAGTAAGTAGCTATACTCGAAGTTTGCTTCAGCAAGGTGATTGCGGCTGCGGTAGGAGCAACGCTAGGACGGGGCTTCCACCTGCAGAGGGCACAGCTGGGTCGCACACCCTCTCCGCCCCTCCCTCGCAGCCCGGTTCCGACGCTCGGAACTCGGCTAGCCAACCTGGACACGCCCCCTAGGGCTGCAGCTCCCTGTCTGCACACACCCTCCAGGGCTCGGCTAGTGCGTCTGGACGTGCCCCCGTGCGTCACGTCCGGTCCGGAGTCAGGCTCTAGAGATCCCGGGGGTCGCCGGGAGGAGCTTGTGCGCCTGCGCTGGGGGCCCCCACGACCCGACGTTGTACAGTATATAGCTGGGGGGCGTTGGCGGCGTCTGCGCCTATGCCTGCCCCGATTCTGACGAGCGTGTCTTCCCTCGCTGTAACCGCACGGGTGTATTGTTCTGCCCCGACCGATACAAGCAAACAGCTCATAGGTGCCCAAGTGCTCCACGACCTTACCTGCGTCGATCCTGACACTCCTCCCAGCTTACTCCTAGTGCTAACAAGTATGGAATCTTCAGTGTAGTTTCTCTCCAGCTGTTTGTTCTCCCTTTACCCAAAATTTAAGAACCGTTGAAAAGCTGCCTCTGCCGCGATTCTTGAGCAGTCCAGGCCGTAATCCATGTTTTCAGGGCTTGTTTCTCTCTGCAGTTAAATCAGAAGTTCCCAGTGGAAGGGGACCTAGGAACTCAACAATCCCAATGTCACCTAATCCGCCCTGACATTCAGAAGTGAGTGAATGCAGTTTTCACTTGCACACCCTCGAGGATGACCTGTTGTCTGGGAGCGACTTTGATTATGTAGTCCTTGGAAAGTTTTCTCCATGTCACTTTCACTCCTTCAGAAACACTCGCATCTACTTTGTACAGGCACTGTAAATCATAGGGATACGCTGTGAACCAGATACGCAAGACCGTCGAGCTCTTGGTGTTTGCATTCCAGTAAAGGGAGACCAACAACGAAATTAGCCGACTGCTTCCGTGTTAGCAAGTGAATACACAGGGCTTGTGATAGAAACACGGAGGGAACTACTTAGACTGGTAAAAGGTTTCTTGGAGGTAGTGATGTTAACAAGTAGCCAAACGAACTGAAAAAAAAAAAAAAGCCATTGAGGCAGGAAAGAGCTTCATGTTTTCTAATAATAATGTGACCGGAGTGTGGTGTGGTAAGGTTGGGGATGGTGAGGAAACGCTGAGATTATAAGTAGGAGCCAGATGCATGGTCTTGTGAATTATGTAAGAAGTTTGTGTTCTAGGAACAATAGAAAGCCAAGGCCTAGTTTAGTGCAGCGGGCTGGTCTCGGCTCATTTAGAACTACACAAACCAGTCATTTTTCCATTTAAAGATGACTGATCTCTTCTGAAACTACTTTTCATTTTCTCAACTCCTCCCCAAGCGATGGTTCCGCTACTGCTTCTTACCCGGAGGGTTTTTAGATGGATTTTCAAGATGTGATTTTTGAACACTTTGAAAGTGACAGGAGGTTGTTTTGTTTTTAAAATGTGAGTCACGTTTGTACATTTGTACATTTTAAAAGGAAAGAATCTGCTGGGGGTGGTAATCCCAGCACTCCAGAGGCTGAGGCGGGCGTATCTCAGCAAAATAAGAAAAAGAAAAAAGGAAAGAATCTAAGGCATTTAGCTTCTCATAAAGGTCGTGTAAAGATTAAGAACAACATCTTAAACATTTCTCATCTACTGGTTATTATACCCCAAAATAGTAGACCACGATTTCATCTTCAAGTTAGGTTAGTTTTCTAAACTTCCTGCTCATCAGTGAAATGAAAAATAACAGGGTTGCTATGACAATTAAATGAGGTGATACTGAGAATGTGTTGAATGATAAACCTCCAGGTGTCATTGTGCCACACGGTGTCACAGTTATAAACAAACACCTACATTTCTGGGATGGAGTAACGATTTATAGATACTGCTTCTTTAGCATTCCATAAGCACTTAAGTACCTGTTGTGGGCAGAGCCCCTAGTGAAAAAGATCTGCCTTCCAGGAGTTTATTATCTACTGGAAAGAGTAGTGAAAGATAGAAAAGACGATAGATTGAGTGCACCGAGAGGGCACTAGGATCTCACACACAGATGGAACTACTTAGGTTTAGACTGGAGATTTGAGATCTGCAGAAGAGGTCTCAGTTTCCACTGGAGGTGACTGCTTCGTGGAGGTTGCATTTAAAGTGAAACGGATTGAATCTGAACCACAAAATCAATACGACACGTACACATTTGATTCTCGATAATATGGAAAGACCAATTGGAGACACTCCCATCGCTTCGGCTATTGAGCAGTAAGCTTCGTGAAAGGGAACCCTATCTTTTGTACAGTCTGTTTACTACACATTGCATGCTCCGGGCAGTCCTTATCTTCATGTTAGGGAACAAAGTACACGCGTACGTACACACTCACACACTCCTTTCCGAAACCAAGGGCCCAGAACCTCCAGAGAGGCGGGGACCCTGGCGGCCCGACCACACAATGGGAGCGGCTCTACCGAGGCGCGCGGCCCCGCCCCCGCAGGCCCCGTCCCCAGGGCTCGCCTTCCCGGTCCTGGCGCCCCTCCCCTGAGCCCCGAGGAGCAGCCAGTGCCGGCGCGGCCTCCTCGCCCGGCGCGTCGGTCCCTCCTCCTTCCCGGGGAGCCGGAAAACCCGGAGCGAACCGGCCCAGCCCGGCGGCGCATGCTCAGACGCGAGCAGGTTCAGTTCGCCAGTAGGAAGCTCCGGCGCTGCATCCGCGGCGGCTCAGGCAGCCGGATTCCCGGCCGCGACCTCGGGCCGCGCCTCCCCCGCGGGACCCCGGCTCCCGCTGCGCCCGCCCGGAGCCACTCGTGCCCCGCGTGCCTGCTGGGCGAGCGGGTGCCGCCGCCGAGGCGCCCTCCGCGTCCTCCCCCATCCGCCGCTCTCGGCGGGCCAGGCCGGGCCGGAGCGCAGCCCGGGCGGAGGGCGAGGGCGCGGGCGGGCGGCGGGGGGCGGCCGGGGCGGCGCCGGCGGGGTGGGGGCCTGGCCCCGGGGCGGGGTGCGGGATGCCGCCGCCGCCGCCGCCGCCAGGCTGCCTTCGCTGTCCGCGGCCGGTGCCGGTGCCGGGGTCGGTGTCGGGTGGGTGGCCGGGCGCGGGCCTCGCCCCTCAGCCGCCTCTCCGCGGCTAGCGCGGCGCCCGAGGGGCCGGGCCGTCTGCGGCCCGCGGCCCTGCTCCGAGCTGCGAGCTCGCCCTCCCGCGGCTCCCGGCGGCCGCCGCCGCCGCCCCTCTGCCCGCCGAAGGCTTCCCGGGGGCACCATGCAGGCGCAGCAGCTGCCCTACGAGTTCTTCAGCGAGGAGAACGCACCCAAGTGGCGGGGGCTGCTGGTGCCGGCGCTGAAGAAGGTGAGAGAGCGCGGAGCCCCGCTTCCTGCTGCAGCCCCCGCGGGCGCCGGCGCTTTCTCCAGGGCTCGGGTCCGCTCGCCGGACCAGCGCGCACGCCGAGGGGCCCAGCGCTCGGCTGCCCTCGGTGTTGACATTCACTCCGGGGGGTGGGAAGGCTGCCGGGAACCAGGGAGAGCTTGTCCGAACGACCCAGCCGCTGGAAGGTCAATCCCTTGCCCCCTGATTCCGAGACCACAGTTGGAGGAGCCTCGGCTTTCTGTGGAGGTCAAAGCAGGCCACTTTCTCGCCTGCTCGGCCTCACGGCGGAGCTGCTGTCAGCCTCCCGTTTTAGGTGTCCAGTAGGCTCGTTTTACTGGATCAGGAATGCTCTGGCCACAATGCTGCTCTAAGTAATTGCGAGCTTGCCTGCCAGCAGGAACCTGGCCTGCTTTGCGTTGCTTTACTTTGCTCGCCCTCAGTAATAACTGCACACACACACACACACACACTCCCACTCACACACACTCACACCCCTCGTTATTGGTGCACATGCCACTGTTTTCAGATTTGGAGGGAAGGAGTTTGAAAATCTTGGTTACTGTCATGTAGTGTAGACTTTATAACGTTTGTGTTTTTAAGTTTGCTACATTGTTTTGATATTGGGAATGTTGCTACATTTTAAAAGCTTCTAAAGCAACAGTGTGACTTAATAAACACTGTATTAAAGCTTCTGGTACTGGTGTGTTTGAATTTAAGAACAGATTATTTTTGTTTTATTTTTTATGTAGAGAGTGCTTTACTCTCAGTAGCGTTTCTAGATCCTGATTTCTTGCTCAGAGATTGTTTATGCTAGACGGTTAAAATACAGTTTTGCTTCTGGGAATTAAGATTATACTGTACCTTTGCTAAATATTTATACAGTACTTTATCAAAATGTCTTAAAAGGCGCCTGATATTTCTCAAAGGCCAGCAACTTTTACTTTCCCTTTTGCCTTGTTGTTCCCTCCTCCCTGTTGGTATTTTACAATGGAAATTATTTAGTTCATTACCATAATTTGTTGTAATATTTCATATTTAAGTTACCCCTTCCGCACACACAGTGTGTCACTGGTTGCAAACATTTCTTTGATGTCTTTAAAGAAGATCAAAGAAATGTCAAATATCACGTTTTATTCATTAGAAATTCCACCAGGCCTCATGCCTTGTGTTTACTTTTCCTTTACCTGAAAACTTGACTTCTTAGGTTGTAATAGAAGGGGAGTAGTATGTCTCAGGGATGCTGGAAGTTGGTGTACTAACAGGATACTGGGAGGCAGAAGTTTTAAAATGTACAAAAAAAAAAAAAAAGCCTCATGAAAACACTACCAGTTTGGGCCCATATTGCTTTGAAACAATCAGTTCCTATCCCAAGGGAACCACCAAGATACCAGTTGAGTATCCTTTGAAGTAGTGGGAAAAGCATTGTAGGACTTAGCAGGCCTGCTCTAATTGCCACATGGATGTCTCTTGTAGAAATCTGTCCACAGACACATTTATTTGGCTGTCACAGTGTTGTTTTGCTTTTAAATGTTATTATCAGTGTTTAAAAATGGGAAATAATTTCATAAAATTTGAATTTTCAGCTTTTCTTAAAGGGTAGGAAAATCTCCACTGAGAGCTGACATTCAAGCAAGGCAATAAACTACTAAAATTGAGTAAATGGCTGTGGTCTTTAGATAAGGACTGCATCACCAGCTTAGCATGGTCCCACTAGAGTTCTTTGCTTATTTACATAGCCCAGGCTTTGACAGTAAGCAAAAGTGATTGGAAGAGATAGGCACATACACAATCTGCCTAATAATTGGATACCCACCAACAATAATTCTAAGGTTGAAAATATATTTTATATCTAAATTTGGTAGCTCAAAACCTGCATTTTCACCTGCCTGCTGGGCATTTCATGTGGGTATCTCCATATCTTGAATGCGTCCTTCAGACATAATTTCACTACTTGTAGAGGTGCCCAACTTGTGTTCTCTTACCTGAGGCTCTTTGGACATGCTGTTCCTTTCACCTGAAATGCCCTTCTTTGTCTGGCCTAATGCTACTTATTCTTTGGGACTTGACTTAGCTTCAGAGCTTTTTTCAGTTCCTGAGGGCTGAGTTTTCTTTTAGCATCCTATCCTAATTCTTAGCAGTGATAAAGGTTTTTATTTTTTAATACATTTTTATTAGTGCTTATTAATTTTATAAAATAATTGGGTTTCAGTGTGGTATTTTCACACATGCAAGTAAATATATTTTGATCTTATTCATGCCCTTTTAACGTCCCTTACACCCTCTCTCCCTCATTCTCTTCATTTCATCTAGTAATAGTTTCTCTTCTACTTTCATATAGTCCATTTTAGATTCCATGTATGAAGGAGAACATGTGATACTCGTTCTGAAATGGCTTATTTCACTTAACATGATGGTCTCCAATTCCATCCATTTTCCTGCAGATGACATAATTTCACTCTTCTTTATGTCTGAGTAGTACTCCATTTTGTAAATATACTACTACATTTTCTTTATACATTTATCTGTTGATGGGCACCTAGGCTTGTTCCATATCTTGGCTATTATGAATTGTGCTGCAATAAACATGCATATGCAGGTGTCCTTACAGTATTTCTTGGCAGTAAATGTTAAGTTCTGACTTAAACTTGTCTGTTTCCTGCCTCTCCTCCAACTATGTTGAATGCTTCTTGAGATTAGGGATACTATCTTACTCTCATTTTATTCCCACTGCACACAGTGTCTGACTTCTATCAGGCACTCATTTTTATTGAATGGGTAAAGGAATACCTAAATTAAAACTCTCTCATTTCTTCCCTTCACCTACCAGTTAAGTTTCCTTTTGATTAATAGCTTTAGTATTTTATTTGACTAGTTCAAGAATTTACATGCATCTCTGACTTCTGTGTGCATTACTACCCACGTTGAAGCAAAGCCTATGTATTCACTCCCCTTTCGGCATGCTTTTCTAATCTATTCCCTTCTCTCATTGATGTAATTGAGTTCCCTTTCCCATGTAATGCAAAAGCTTTCTAACTCTGTGTGTGCCTTTATCTGTTTTCCAAATTTCTAAAGTTATGGTACACTTCTGGACATGTCATACTCTGTCTCTGAGGTTAACATAAGGTAAAGTGTACTATTGTTAAGATGAAGTTGATGGTTATTGACGATCTGACTTCATACTCATCTTCTGACTGGATTCCTTACCATAATCTATCCTGTTCTTTATACTGTTCCTAGGCAGGACTGCTACTTTTTGGAATATATTCAGAATGGCCTATTGCAGCTATCTCACCACATCTGACAGTGTAAGCTTTATTTTATCCCAGCAGTATCCCATGTCTGCCTCAGACTAAATACCGTCTTTGACACTAAGAATGATAAGTCAGATAATCAGGAAAAAAACAAAAACTAAGAACATGATGGGAAGTGCTAGTGTGAGTCTGAAGAGATAAGTATTAATAGACAACTTTTCTTGTATGTTAAGCTGAGGGGTTTGAATTTTACTTTGGATAGAAGGCCCTGAGGAGTTTTATTTATTTATTTATTTATTTATTTATTTATTTATTTATTTATTTATTTTTTTGCGGCACCGGGGATTGAACTCACAGCCTCGTGCCTGCCAGGGCAGGCGCTTAAGCCACTGAGCCAAACTCCCGGCCCTCCCTGAGGAGTTTTAAACACGAAAGTGACACCAGATTTGAATTTAAAAAGTTCACTTTGGCCATAGAATGGAAAATGAGTTTGACAGACCTGAAGTAAGGAGAAAAGCTAGAAAACTCGTTTAATAGTCCAGCTAAGAGATGATATGCATTTGAACTATGAGTGCATTTAAACTAGGACAGAAATGTGGAGATGGATTGTATTTGAGAGATGTTTAAAAGGCAGAATTGACTGGACCTCACTAAGTGATTGGGAAAGTATCTCTTTTTTGAGGGGAAAGGGTCTCACTGTGTAGTCCAGGAGTTCTTGAACTCGCTGTGTAGCTCAGAGAAGCCTCGAACTCACAGTGTTCCTCCTGTCCCAGCCACCTAAATTCTAGGATTACAGGTGTGTACCACCATGCCTGAATGTCAGCTGTATTTCAGTGAAGGTGTTAAAAAAGTAGATGGGACCCACTGAAATGATTGGAATAAGGCTGAAATAGGGTTGGCATGGAATTGAGGGAGGGAAGTGGAAAATCGTGTGTAGGGAGAGGGCAGAGGGAAAGAGGTGATCCAAGGAAACGGAAAAGGACGGGGTCAGGTGGAAGGAATGAGATTCTAGTTTCTGAGAAGATGGGAGAGGAATGGATTCAGGACAGGACTTCACTGTGTCAGGCTATAGAAAAGGCAAAAGGAGCCTGAAAAATTTTAGATTTGACAACTGAGAGGTCATAGTCTCTCATGTCACCTCTCGTTTTAGTGTGAGGGTAAGGGGATGGATGAACATGAAAAAATAAGACTAGCCAGGAACAAGTGACCTTTTTTCCAGATTTTTTTTTTAAATAAGCTTGGAAATGAAAGGAAAAAAAGATAACTACTAAGGTTAAGAAGTTAAGGCTGACCTTGAACTCACTGTCTAGCCCAGGTTTTTTGGCCTCAAATTTGTGGTGACCCTCCTGCTTCAGCCTCCTGCATGCTGGAATTGCAGGCATGTACCACCATGTTTAGCCTATTAATTTTGACAAATAGAAATTTTAATATTGATGGAGTAAAATTTAGCCAGTTTGTTTTCTTTTAAGATTATTGCTTTCTATCTAGTAGGCCCTCACCTCTTTTTGAGATAGTCTCACTAAATTGCTCATGCTGGTCTTGAACTAAAATTCTCCACCTCAGCCTCCTGAGTAGCGGGCATTATAGGAACATAGCACTGTTAAGAACCCTTGCCTGCTACCAAATCATGAAAGTTTTCTCCTAGCCCTTGTAAAAGCTTTATTATTTTAGCTTTTACATAATCTATGAACTATTTCAAATTAATTGTATATGATGTAAAATAGAAATTGAGATTCTTCTTCTTTTTTTTTTTTTCATTCTGGTATCTTGTTATTTCAGAACTATTTGTTGAAAAGACCTTCCTTTTCCTATTGGATTGTGTTAAGATTTTTATGAAAATTAAATTATTTCACATACATGCATATAAACACATTTATATCATGTCTATATATAGCTAATAATTTATTTCTAGACTTTCCACTCTATTTATCTCTTTTTTCATTACTATAGATCCAGTTGGTACTAAACAACCTTTTATTACTGGGATAATAAACCATCTTACAGACTTCCTGCTGTGTGCCAGTATTCCAAGCACTATTGTTTACAAACTTCTCACTGCCCCACCCACTGAATTTCTGTTTTTGGTTTTATTTAGTTTGTTTTATTGGTGTTACTGGGGGTTGAATTCAGTGGCCTTTCTGGTGCCACATAACTGCTGTACCACTAACCTACATTTCCCAACCCTTTATTTATTTTTTAAATTTTGTTTTGAGACAGGGTCTTGCCAAGTTGCTCATGCTAGCCTCGAAC
Source organism: Dasyprocta punctata (assembly GCA_004363535.1). Lineage (NCBI taxonomy): Eukaryota > Metazoa > Chordata > Mammalia > Rodentia > Dasyproctidae > Dasyprocta > Dasyprocta punctata. The sequence goes on from RJWM01006604.1 coordinate 22,525, forward strand.
TTGCAAGCTTACCACGTGGCAGGAATTGTAGGCATATACTAGTAGACCTAGCCCCACTGACTTTTCAAAATGATAATATCCCAGTTTTACATATGAGGAAATGGATCTTCAGAGGGGAAATTGCTCATTGTCTAATAACTAATAAGGAGTGGAATCAGGATTTGAGCCTAACTGTTGCTTCTAAGATAACTTTCTGTTTGCTGCATTGCCTCTTCGGAGCAGGTAGTATAGTACTGCACAGTGGTTTTCTAGTTGTCCCAAATTTTAGATTTTTAGGGAGGACGTTCAGGAGAGAAGGAGCTGAATAAAGACAACTTTGAAACTCCCTATTTTTAGGTGGATTCTGCATAGGATTTCATTAGAAAGAAGGAGGGAGGGTTACTATGCTACATTCAGAAAAAGATTTTGTTGGGTGCTGGGGATTGAACCAAGGGCCTTACACACACTAAGCATTCCACTCTACCACTGAACTGCATCCCCTGCCCCATAAAGCATTTTAAAGGAACCCGTTAATGGAAAAATAGCACACTCCATAAAAGAACAGACTGAGGAGTAATGATCTTGGGGTGGCAATGGGAAGCTAGGAGAATACCTTTTTTAGTTACTTTTCTCACTGCTGAGACAAAATACCCGATACTCAGAATTAAAGAAGGAAAGGGTTATTTCAGCTACAGTTTATAGAGGTTTCAGTCTGTGGTCAGCAGGCTCCAAGGCAGGGCGGCCTGGCAGAGTGGCACTGTAGAGGAGAAACAGTCCATGACAGAGCAGGCAGGCAGCAGCAAACAAGCCTCCCTTTCCCTTTTATCCCATCCAGGCAATACTTTTGGGTGGTACCACTCACACCCAGGGTGGGGCTTCCTATTACCCACACCCAGAACTATGGTAAATGAATCAGTGGACTAATCCAGTACACTTTTAATCCACATTCATGCACTAGATCTAGCCACCTCCAGAAAGCCCCATCTCTGAGCACATGAGGCTTTGGGACCTCTAGCTATTGCACTATCCTTGCATGCTCTTATTTGGATATGATGGAAGTGGTATTTTATATGGAAGAGGGAGTTAACCTATGATTGGGAAGAAAGATTTGTGGTGGCTTGGAGACCAAGAGGAATTCAACATTTAGGGAGTTCGTTGTAGCTCAGTTCTGAAGTATAGATGTATATCAGTGGCAGTGAACCTGTAGCATGCATGCCATAAGCAGTTGCTTATCATTGAAAGTGCTAAGTTTTGCCATCTGGTCTAGATCCTATGAACCAAATTACTTCATTTTATCTGTGAGCATTGGAGAGACACACGGGTTTTAAGTGGGATACTGACAATTAGATACAAATCTCAAAGTATCACTCTCTGCCCTATGGAGCATGGATTAAATGAGAACTGAACTATAGCCAGTTAGATTTGTGCAATACCTTGTCAAAAAGATGATAATGGCTTTGTCTAGGATGTTAACTGTGGGGATGGAGAAAAATGGATAAATTCTAGAAAGATTTAGAGGTAGGGCAGGGAAGTGAGAGAACAGTGGAAGAGGAGCCCCAGGTTTTGGACTTAGGAGTCTAACTGGCGATGGTGATGAAATAGAGGATTCTAGGGGAGGAGCACATTTGGAGAGAAATTAAACCATCAGTGCTCCTGGGATGAGAATGTGTGAGAGAACTATGATAGGAAGGATGGGCACTGTGAGTAACCAACTGGCAAACATGGCCTCTTGGTTGGACGGTCCTTGGTAATTACAGACAGGTACAGACTGAAGGTGAAGAAGACTGATGTTGTCTTTCCATCTATATATCTATATCTATATCTATATCTATATCTATATCTATATCTATATCTGTATCTCACTTCTTCTGTAAAGCTCTTCTACTACAACTATATTGCCTAAGTAGAAAGAATCTCTTCATATCCTTAGTACCTAATACTTGAGTTTTAGCATTCCATGACAGTCTGGGTTTTTTGAGCCAGGGTCTCAATGTGTAGCCCAGGCTGGTCGTGAACTCACTGTGATCCCCATACCTTAGCCTCCAAACGGCTGAGATTATAGGTATGAGCCACCACTCCTGGCATGTCTGGTTTTTAAGGATTGTTGGAATTTGTGCCACCTTTCTTCTTGAAGATTGGGAATTCCTAAAGGCAAGAATAGGATTCTATCCACCTTTGCATTTCCTGTGATGCTTGTCATAGTTCTCATTTATAGCCATTGCTCATGATATATTTATTGAATTACATGTGGTTCTGACTCTGTCCCCTCAAGATCACACTACTAATGAGTTAGTAGGTCTTAGTTGAGATTGCTCAACTAAGGCATCAGAATTGTCATTTTCAGTGCATTCTATGTTAGCAAATAGGGAACTAAAGTATTTTAGAAATTTTCATTTAAAATGGCTAGATTTCTTTTTTAAACATGTGATGCTTCAAGGGAAGCTTTCTCTTTGCATCAGTTTAGGTCCTTTTAGAAGCAGATGCCAAGATGGGATTTGTCATGGAGGAAATTTATTAAGTAAATTGCTCAGGAGGAAAAAAGAGGAAGGAGACAGGAATCGTCAAACTGTGATGCAAATCTGACTCCAAATAAAGGAGAGGGGTAAGGAAGGAAGGAATTTTGGGTGGCTTACATTGCAGTGCTGTAGTAAGGAAAGTTTGCCAAGGGCTCAGGAAGTCTTTGAGTGAAAGTTGCCTATCACAGGAATTCAGCATCTCTCGGGAGTATGCCTGCCATCCTAGTTGTCACTGACTGGGAGGAGCCCGTTAGAAACATGGCCACTGCACAAACACAGTGATGGATTTCAGAGTGCAGCAGCTGGGGCCCTTAGTCGATTATGCTGCCTGTAGTCAGAGCTGAGAGGCTTATTCTTATGGCCAGCCAGGGTCATCTCTGGTTGTGAATTGCCTGGTTTGGCATAATTGAATTGCAGTTTTTCCCACTTAAAAGTGGGCAATTCCTCCCCCCGCCAAATCTCTTATATTAAAAAGATATATAAAATATGTGAGAGATATATATATGTCAGGGTAAATTCTGAAAAGTCAAAAATTTAATTTGCATTAAAATTAATGGCACACAATTTGCTGCAGTAGCTAATCAAATGAACTTTGTATTTTATATTCAGTGTTTATATAATAAATCTGCTATGCACAAAACCACAAACAGAACAGTGAGTGAAACAAAAGAAAACAATTCAAGTGATTGCCAGGTTATTACTATGTTTATAGACTAGTGAACCGGTCCATCAGGCAGCTCAGTAGTAAGCGTGTTCCGACCATGAAGATGCCTCCTAAGGTGGCTTTGTCTTCCAGTATGGGCAACCGCAGAGGCAAACACAAATCAGTAAATGAGATTCCTTATAAAGTCAGATTCTGGTAACCTCCCATCTGGGTTAGAGATGGTGATTTACATGGGAGAAAAGAGGTCATTTAAAGTTTTGCTTTTATGGATCCTGAATTATTCAGATGTTATTTTAAAAAGAGAGATTTAAAAATGGGAACCACAGGATGACTTTGAAAGCCTCTTCAATGCTACTTTCATGATAATTTTTACTGGTTTTATTTTATTCACAAAGTCATTGGGATATTGTAGGGCAAGTATTACTGATGTAAAATTAAAAAATAACCAGGTGCAGTGGTGCATGCCTGTAGTGCTAGCACTTGAGAGTCTGAGGCAGGAAGACTGTGAGCTTCAAGCCAGTATAGGCTACATAGCAATACCCTATCTTAAATTAACTAACTAACTAAAAATTTTTAAAAATTATTGCTTTTATGGAATTTGTATCTGGTAATTAAAAAAAGTTTCAATCAGTCCCTATGTTTTACAGCTACTTAATTGCACAAGGGATCAATTTTATTATGCAGAAGGTAGCTTGGTTCAGGGTTAAAAAGAAAATAAAGAATAAAACAAAAGTTGAGATAAAAAAACAAGTTGTTTTTTAATTAACATAGGTGATTTGTAACAAGTTAACTTAAATTTTAGTTATTCTTTTATAACTCCTGAAACAATTACTTTATACATAGGACTCAATAATTTGTAGTGGAGTGCAGTTGCTCATAATTATATTTATAACTGTTTTGTTTAAATACTTTGGTGGGATTCTGATTCCTGTGCATAGATTTAATAACTTTGAATTTTTTTATTGTGGTTATATATAACACTACATTTTTCATTTAGCCATTTTAAGTACACAATTTGGTGCTATTCCATTTACAATTGTATTATATATATATTATACTACCATTGCTACTATTTCCAAAACCTTTTCATCACCCAAAGCAGAAACTATGTGCGCATTAAGCAATGGTTCTTTACTTCCCTCTATCCCAGACCCTGGGATCAGTTTGCCTATTTTAGATATTTCATGTAAACAGAATTGTAAAACATTTGTCCATTTGTGTGACTTCTTTCATTTAACATAATGTTTTTAAGATTCATCCATGTTGCAGCATGTTCCAGAATTTTATTCTATTTTAAGTCTGAATAATGTTCTGTGAGGTGTACATACCACATTTTATGAGTTTATCTGTTGGTTGACATATGGGTACATAGCATCATTTAGGTGGCTCTAGGGATTGAACTCAGGGTTTTTGCACTGAGCTACAACCCAGCCCAATTTTTATTTATTTTTGAGATAGGGTCAGGTAAATTGCCAGCTTTCTCAGCTTGGACTAGAACTCTTGATCCTCTTGCCTTAGCCTCCTAGGGTGCTGGGATTATAGGTGTGCACCCCCACCCCCAGCTACTTTTTATCTTTGACTAATGTGCATAATGATGTAGTGAATGTTGATTTACAAGTATTGGTTTGAATCCTGGTTTTCAGGAGTTTTGGGTAAGTACTTTAGACTGGAATTGTGGGGTCATTTTGAAATTGTGATGATTAGCTTTTTGAGGAACTGCATATTGTTTTCCATAGAAGCATTACCATTTTTTATGCCTACCTGTGATGTATAGGTCCACTTTTCCATATCCTTTCCAATACTGTATTTCGTTTTTAAAAAGATTTCATCCTAGCTGGTGTGAAATTGTATCTCATCATGCTTTTGGTTTGTATTTTCCTAGTAACTAATGATGTTCAAACCTGTTTGATCCTTTCATGCAGTCACTGCTAATTTGTATATCTTCTTTACAGAAATGTCTGTTCAAGCCCATTGCTCAGTTTTTGCTTGGTTACTTACAATTTTTAAAAAAGGAGAACCATATATCTTTTTTTGTGGTAGTGGTACTGGGAAGAGAACCCAGGGAGTGCTGAGCTACATCCTCAGCCTTTTTCTTTCTTTTTGTAGTACTGGCTATTGCAATGCCTTTTCACTTGAGCTACATCCCAAGCCCTTTTTTTATTTTGAAACAGGTCTCATTAAGTTGCCCAGGCTGGGCTTGGATTTGTGATCTTCCTGCCTTCATCTCCCAGTGTGCTGGGATTAAGGTGTGCACTATGCCTTGCTTCCCAGTTCTTTTTTAAAATTTTGAGAGAAGGTCTTGCTGTGTTGCCCAGGCTTGTCTTGAACTGTGATCCTCCTTCTTCAGCCTGTCTTAGTAGCTGGTATTACAGGTGAGTACCATCAATCTCAGCTATCCTTGTATATTCTTAGTTTTAGACCCTTAGCCAGGCATGGTGGTGCATGCCTATAATCCCAGCACTTGGGAGGCTGGGGCAGAAGGATTGCCATGAATTTGAGGCCAACCTGGGCTGCATAGTGAGTTCAAGGCCATCCTGGACTACAAAGTGAGACTGTCTCAAAAAAAAAAAAAAAAAAAAAAAAAGACCCTTAATAAACATAAGACTTGCAAATATTTTTTCTCAAACTCCATCAAAAGATTGACTTTTTAGTTTCTTAATAATGTCACATGGTAGACAAACAAAGCGTTTTTCTTGTTGCTTTCAATATTGCCTAGGCTGTTGTCACATTCCTAGACTCAAGTGATCCTTCTGCCTTCGCCATTTGAGTAGCTGAGACTACTGGTGCACACCATTGCACCCAGCTCAAGTTTTTAATTGATGAGATCCAATTTATCAATATTTTCTTTCCACTGCTTGGTTTTTGATGTCAAATCTAAACATCCATTGCCAATCTAAGACCATGCAGATTTACTCTTATGTTTTCTTCTAAGAGGTTATGGCTTTAGCTCTTACATTTTTTTTCTTGTTTTTTTTTTTTCTTTCTTTCTTTTTATGTTTGAATAAAATGGATTTGAAAGAAAATGAAATATCTCTTACATTTAGGTCATTAATACATTTTGAGTTCATTTTTATGTCTGGTATGAGTTAGGGAGCCCAACGTCATTCTTTTGAATGTGGACATCCAGTTATCCTAGCACCATTTATTGAAAAGCCCATTCTTTCTCCACTAAACAGACTTGGTGCCTTTGTCAGAGATCAGTTGACTGTGGATGTGTGTGTTGATTTCTGGACTCTCACTTCTGTTTTGTCTGTCTATTGTTATGCCAACTCTATACTGTCTTACTGTAGCATTATGGTTAAATCTTGAAATCAGAAAGTCTGAGTGGTCTAACTTTTTACTTCTTGACTGTTCTGGCTCTTGGAGTGCTTCTTCCAATTCCATATGATTTGAGGACTGGTATTTCCATTTCTGCAAAAAAGGCATTGGAATTTTCTTAGAGAGCGTGTTAAATCTATCAATCGCTGTTGGTAAATCGTGACATCTTAGCAATATTAAGTCTTACTATCCATGAGTACAGGATGGCTTTCCATTTATTTAGATCATCTTTATGTTTGTTTTTCCTTCATTCTATTAAGTGGCATGTTACCTTCTTTTTTAATGTTGGTTGAGCTATCTTTGCATTCTTAGGATAAATCCTACTTAGTCAAAGTGTATAGTCCTTTTAATATGCTGTTGGATTCTGTTTGCTGTTTGCTGTTTGTTCAGCATTTTTATTTTATTTCTTCATTTTGGTTCAGCATTTTTTTCAAGTATGTGGATATTTCTCTGTAATTTTCTTGTATTGTCTTTATCCGGCTTTAGCATCAGAGTAATGCTGGCCTCACTGAATAGAGTTTAGGAAGCATTCCTTCCTCTGCTGTTTATTGGGAGAGTTTTGAGAGCAGTACTGTTAATTCTTTAAATGTGTAGTAGACTCCAACAGTGAAGCCATCTGGTCTTGGCACTTTTCTTTCTGGAGAGGTTTTTTGATTACTAATTTGACCTTATTATTATGGATCTGTTGAGATTTTTTACTTTTTTTTCTTTTGCAGTTTTGACTATACAGGGCCTCCTATGTGTTAGGCTATAATTCCTTCTTAAGTCTGCGTAAGTAATCTGTGTTTCTAGGAATTTATCGACTTACTCTAGGTCAGTGATGGTGAACCTTTTAGAGTGCCTGGTGTGGCACATGTGCCATAGGTTTACCACCACTGCTTTAGGTTATCTAGGTTGTTGGCATACAGTTGTTTATAGTATTTGCTTATAGTCCATTTTTATTTAATGAGGTTGGTAGTTATATCCCCACTTTATTCTGATTTTATTCATCCATATCTCGTTTCTTAGACATTCTATCTGAAGGTTTATTAGTTTTGTTATTTTTCTTCAAGAAGTCAACCTTTAGTTTCACTAATTCAATTTTAATTTTATTTATTTTTGCTCTAATTTTTATTACTCCCTTCTAACTTTGGATTTAGTTTACTCATCTTTTTATATCACTCGAAGGTGTAAAGTGAAGTATTAATTGAAGTTTTTTTTTTTTCCTCAGTGCTAGGTATCAAACCATCACTGAACCAGCCCTATTTTATTTTTTATTTGGAGACAAGGTCTTAAAAAGTTACAATGGAAGGTCATGAACCTCTTGTCTCAGCCTTGCTCAGTGGTGGTATTACAGGCCTGTGCCACCTTGGAGATCGTTTCCTTCTTAAATGCAGACATTTATAGCTATAAATTTCCATCTAAGCACTGCTTTTGCTGCCTTCTGTAAGTTTTAGTATGTTGTGTTTTCTCTGAATATTCACACATTTTCTTTGTGATTTCTTTCATTGTTATGTTTGAGTGTGTTGTGTAATTTCTACATATTAATGGATTTTTTTTCATTTTCTTGACTTCAAATTTCATTATTGTCAGGCAGTCTTTTAAATTTTGTTTTTGTTTTTGTTTTTTGAGAGAGGGTCTTATTATGTAGTTCAGGCTAACCTTGAACTCGCTCGATAGCTCCAGCTAACCTCAGATTTGTGGCAATCCTGCTTCAGTCTCGTGAGTGCTGAAATTACAGGTGTGTGCCACCAAACTCTGGGATCTCTTTATTGATTTTATTTTGTATTATGATTTATCATGGAAAATGTCTGATGTGCATGAGAAGTATGGTTGTTTTATGCTGTTGGGTGGAGTGTTCTATATATGCCTGTTAAGTCTAGTTAGTAGTGCCAAAATCTTATATTTCCCTATTGATCTTCTGTTTAGGTGTTCTACTCATTATTGCAGTTGGTATATTAAAATCTCTAGCTATTATTGAAGAATTATTTCTCACTTTTTTGATCAACATTTTTATATATTTTGAGACTGTCGTTTGTGCATATGTGTTTATAATGGTTATATCTCCTGAAGATTCTTTTAAGAACATGGAATGTTATGTCTTGTAAAAAAAAAAAAATTAACTAAAAGCCTATTTTGTCTGCCATTAATAGAGCCACTGTAGCTCTTTTGGTTACTGTTTGCACATAATATCTTTTTCAACCCTTCGCTTTAAAAGTTCATTTGTATCTTTAGATAAAAAGTGAATACTTTGTGGATAACATATAGTTGGAACATGTATTTCTAATGCATTTTGCTAATATCTGCCTTTAAAATTAGATTTTGATCTAATTAATCCTAAAGTAATGACTGGAGAAGGAAAAAGTAATGGTTTTTCTGAATGCTTTGTAACTTTTTTTGCTCTTTACTTTCTCCAGTATATACTGCCTTTTTTCCTTTAACTTGGTTTATGAATTCCAGCCTCATTTCCTTTTATGTAAATTTTTGAAATCTTTTCCTTATGCCTACATTTAATATCCTAAACTTAAAACAATCTAGTTTGAATTGATATTAATTTGACTTCAGTAGCCTACAAAAAGAACATGTTATACAACTCAATCCTTTTCTCTTTTATGTTTTTGCTATTATAAATTACATCTTTATACATAGCTCCCCCAGGATTGTGTTCCAAGACTCCTAGTGGATACCTGAAACTGTGAATATTACCAAACCTTATGTGTGTTTCTCTTGATATACATACCTATGATTTAGGTACAGTAAGAGATTAGCAATAACTAATAAATAATAATACAGTTATAACAGTATTCTATAATAAAAGTTCAGGTGAATGTTAGGGTTTATATCAGGATGTCCCCCTCAAAGCTTCATATACTCATATGTGGGGCTTTTTCCAAAGTGATTGGGCCATGGTGGTATTGTGGTTAAATACGCTGTTAAGTGATGGGACCAAAGCGTAAGTCAGTGGGGCTTGACCTGGTAGAATGTATCTCTGCCTCCTCCTCCTGTCTTCACTGTCCGCTTGCTGGCTGCCATGATATGAGCAGGTTTTCCTCTGCTGTGGCTGTCTGCCATGTCGTGCTGCCTTGGATCCAGCCGACTGTAGACTAAGCACGTGAACCAGAGGAAACCTCTCCTTTAACTTGTGGGTGTTGGGTATTGTGTCTCAGCAACGAGGAGGTGACTAAGACAGGGAATGTGGTCTGTCTCAAATTGCTACCTTATTTTATTCATTCTTCTCGTGATGATATGAAGTAGTACAGTACCTATACGATGAGCAGTTTCTTCCCATTTTACAATATCTATTGTACATTTTGGATTTTATTTACTCTTTCAGCTTATACTAGGGAAACAATATGATGTTTACATGTGTGAATTTGATTTATTTCACTTATGAGTATGAGTTGCATCCATTTACTTGTAAGTCTCCAATTTATCCTTCTTTATGGCTCAGTAGTGCTTCATTGTATAAAAAGACCACCTTTTTTATCCATTGCTTGGTTGATGGGCATTTGGGTTGTTTGTTTCTAAGATCTAGCTATTACAAATTGTGCTGCTATAAACATGCACGCACATATATCACTGTGATATGATATTTTCATTTCTTCTGGGAAGATACCCAGCAGGGGGATATTTGGGTAAAATGGGACCTCTAATGTTAGTTTTTTGAGGATTCTCTACACTGATTTCCACAGTGGTTGCAACAGTCTATACTCCCACCAACAGTGGAAAAGGGTTCTTATTTTGCCACAGCCCCTCCAGCATTTGTTATTAGTTAATATCTTGATAACCATTCTTTCTGGGGTGAGATGGAATCTCTGTGTTGTTTTAATTTACATCTCTCCAATAACTGGTGGTGTTGAGTATTTTTTCATATATTTATTTGCTGTTTGTATTTCTTCATCTGAGAAGTGTGTATCCATCTCAGATGCCCATTTTGTCTGAGGCACAGCTGGCAAACATTTTTTCTCACATTGTGGGTTGTCTCTTCACTGTGTTGGTGATTTCTCTTGCTGTGCAAAGGCTTTTTGATAAGATAAGATCCCAGTTGTTGATTCTTTGTGATTCTTCCTGTGTGATCAGGGTTTTATTCATAAGGTCTTTGCCTACACCAGTGTCTTCAAGAGTTTTATTTATTCTATCTTCCAACAGATTTAATGTTTCATTTCAATATTTAGATCTTTGATCCATTTTGAATTTAGTTTAGTGCATGGTGAAAAATATGGGTCCAATTTTAATCTTTGACATGTGCAGAGCCAGTTTTTCCAGCACCATTTATTAAAGAGGCTATCTGTCTTCCAGGGTATGTGTTTGGTAACTTTGTCAAAGATAAAGTGGCTGAGTATGTCTGGAGTTGTTTCAGCATCTTCTGATCCGTTCCATTGAGCCTTTTTTTTTTTTTTTTTTTTTTTTTGCAGTAGTACCACACTGTTTTTTGGGGTATTGTGATACCCCCTGTATTGCCTTTGTTGCCCAGAACTGCCTTTGCTATTCTAGGTCTCTTCTGGTTCCAGATGAATTTTAGGGTTGTCTTCTCTAATTCTGTAAGATATACTGTTGGAATTTTGATTGGAATTGCGTTAAATCTGTGCAACAGTTTTCGAAGTATGGCCATTTTCACTGTATTGGTTCTTCCTATCCAGGAGAAAGGGATATTTTTCCATTTTCTGATATCCTCTTCCATTTCCTTTTTCAGAGTACTGTAGTTTTCAATGTAGAGGTCTTTTACATCCTTTGGTAGATCAATTCCTAGGTATTTCTTTTTTTGGGGGGGATGCTATTGTGAAAGGTGTCTCTAAGTTCTCTCTCAGTGAGTTTTTTTATTCATGTAGCAGAAGCTATTGATTTTTGAGTGTTGACTTTGTATTCAGCTACCGTACTGAATTTGCTTATTAAATCTAGCAGTCTTTCAATGAAGTTTTTGAGGTCTTCTATGTAAAGTATCATATCACCCACAAATAATGACAATTTAACTTCTTCCTTTCCTATTATTTCTTTTATTTCCTTCTCTTGTCTAATTATTCTTGCGAAATTTTCTAGGACTAAGTTGGATAAAAGTGGAGACAGGGGACATTCTTGTTCCTGATTTTAGAGTGAAAGCTTTCAGTTTTTGTCCATTTAGTATGATGTTGGCTATTAGTTTGTCATACATGACTTTTATCAGCTTGAGATAAAGACCATCTATTCTAATTTTCTGTAGGATTTTTTAAAATTATGAATGGGTGCTGGACTTTGTCAAAAACTTTTTCTGCATCTGTTGAGATGGTCATATGATTTTTGTCCTTGGCTCTGTTAATACGGTGTGTTGATTTATGTTTGTTGCTGCAAACCGAGAAGATTATACACCATGACCAAGTGGGATTCATTCCAGGGATGCAGGGACATATGTATGCCCAACATGCATAAATCAACACACCATATTAACAGAGCCAAGGACAAAAATCCAGTTTTGTCAGAGTAACATTTAGAATATCTTTTTGATACTTCTCTTGAACACAGTAACAAATCATTTTTATCGAACATACATTTTGCTTAACAGCATGCATGTTTTATAATATTACCTGGGAAACGAAACAGTATTTATTTGCCATTGAATATTTTGCATGTACTTCGATTTTTTTTTTAACTGCTGCTCAAAACACAGAGCTTTACGGACAAAACAATAGTCTTAGACTAAGAAATGTAAAACAGTACAAAAGAGTATATCTTATAATGTATAGTTACTTTACTGTCAGTATATATAAAGTTAAAAAAAAAACTCAATCTAGGGAGCAAGATAAAATTAATAAATGTTTTGTGTAAGCTCTACTGTTCACTTGGTATCTTTAAAATGACCCAGTCTAAACTCATATCAATGACTATTAATCATCTGTGATACTTATTATTCCACAGTAGCAGCTGAAAGGATCTCTTTACCATATAATCACAATGAAAACCAAAAAATTTAAAGAACACATTGTTCCCAAGCGGAAACTACGAATTTACATTAGTGTTGTTTGGGACAGAAATTAGAGTTTGGTTAATGCTTTCAGGACTTTTACTTTTACCACCAGATCATTATGATTTGCTGATGCTCTGATTTTCTTCACATATACTCCAGATTCTTTAAATAAAAAAATTTTCAGAAAAAGTGAACTTCTGCTGAATTGTTTCCTGGATGATTGCAAGCCCTTCACTTTTTATGTTGTCATTTATATTCTTAAAAAGGGTAAGGATATGAAGAAGAATTTATCCTATTCTTTATTGAAGAGGAAAATCAACTATGATGGTACTTTACAACTGACCAGCTCTTTTGTCATGGCTGGGTTTTTAGTAAAGTTTGTAATTAGTTTCATAATCTGTATCTTGGTGAAGTGATTTCCCAGGAATTGTAAAGCAAAAAAATCTGGAAAAGACTGTGAAAGCAAATGTTGGTAATGATTGGTCACAGTCATGTTGGTTAACAGTCTGCATCCAGTCATCTGCACCACAGGGTTCAAGCAGCAGATCATGATGTCATCACACACATGACTGACATATGGCTTAATCTTGCTGATTTTCAGCATTCACACTCATTTTATTAAGGACATTGTAAGTCTTTTCCCTCATAATGAGGTCTCTCATTTTTATCAGTTTTGCAATAAGTGGGTCACCACCCAATTCACATATGGCATTTATTTTTATTTTATTTTATTTTTTTGTGGCACCAGGGATTGAACTCACAACCTCGCACCTGCCAGACAGGTGCTTAAGCCACTGAGCCAAACTCCTGACCCTATTTTTTGAGACAGGGTCTCACTATGCAGTTCAGGCTGGCCTTGAACTCACTTTGTAGCCCAGGCTGGTCTTGACCTCACAATGATCCTCCTGTCTCAGCCTCCCAAATGCTGGGATTAAAGGCGTGCGCCACCACGCCCAACTCACATATGGCATTTTGATTAAATTAATATTAAATGAATATGCTGCATTGTTACCCAGAGTGACCAAGGCTACTTCTTGAAAAAAAGGATCATTTATTCTCTTTAGGATGTTAAGGACCTTTTGAAGATCAGTAGTAGTTAGAATATCATCAGTTTTATAGGGAAAGCCGAATTTGCCCTTACAGACAGGCCACTAAGGTGGAGCCTTAGTGCACTTTGATAGTTTAAAACTACATAAACTGAAAATTTTAGATCTAGCTTACAAAATCAATTTTTCATTTAGGCATATTACCCTATATATAACAATTTTAGACTTCATGTTCTTAACTAGTTTTAACCGTCACATCTTTCATAGTTATATCCCTGTTCTTTTTTTCTGTTGGCTGTAGTAAATCATTCAACGAAATTTGCAGAGAAAGTTCTTGGTTGATATACTTATCCCCTTGGTATCTGAGAACGTTGTCCAGTTGCCTTCACATGCCAATAGTAACTTGGTAGGGTATATAATTCTTGGTTCAAAATTAGTTTCCCTTAAAGTTCTATAGATGTTGTTCTCTTGTCTTCTGCCATTTAGAACTGAAAGAGAAAAGTGTGAAGTCATTCTGCTTTTTGCCCCTTTATGGGTAACCTGGTTTCTTTGTCTGGATACTTGCAAAATTTTTTCTTCATTTTTGAAATTTAAAAAAAGATCACAAGGATATATCCAGGTACTGCTTTATTATTAAATTTTAAAGGTATGCTGTGAACCTTCACTTGCTGACCTACTTCATTCTTCAACTCCAGAAAGTTTTCTTCTATTAGTCCCTTAATTATTGTTTCAGCATCACTTGCTTTGTTTTCTGTTTCAGGTATTCTGATTACACATTGATTCTATCTCCTGGACAGGACCTCTACATCTCTCTTTTTCTTCTCTTGAGTTCTTTGGCCATTTCGTTGGCATTCTGTGAGAATTTCTTTTATTTTGCACTTATTTCAGCAGTTTTGTTTTGTGACCAGCCCTGCTTATATACTTCCTTTGAATGAAAGGCTCTGATCTCTTCCTCGTGGTCACAAACCACCTGTTCTGTAAGTCTACATGGGTAACGCACTCTCTTACAAGACTTCAGTAGTTTCAGTATTTTCTAGGTGATTGCTATAGACCAGTAGGAGGCATATTCTCAATTTCTTAGCTCTATTCCTTTGTTCTGAACTGCAGTTTTATGACCTTTTCAAGGGTTGTTCACAATAGTACACAAACCGTCTTCCCAAGCACCAAAGTTGAATGAATCTCTCTGTTTAGATTTTGTGTGATACTGAGTGCTGAGCTATATCCTCAGCTCGTTTAAAAAACAAAAAAAAAAAAATTTTTTTTTTTTTTAAATTTTAATAGAAGAGTTGCTAAGTTGCCCAACTTGACCTCGAACTTGATATCTTTCTACTTCAGCCTCCTGAGTAGCTAGAATTTTAGGAGTATGCCAATACTGTATGCCCAGCAATTTAGATCATTTATATGTAATGCAGACATTGATATGCTTTATGGCTCCATTTAATTATTCTTTTCTGCTTATTTTGCTTTTGATTTACTTATTTGTGTGTTACTGTGGGTAATTTAAATTTTTTAGAATTCCATTTTATTTTTTATAATGTTTTAAAGTTATCTGTTTGTACAGCTTTTTTCAGTGGCTACAGTAATGTCTTGTGTGCATTATTTATTAGTGAATTGGCATCATCATTTTATCATTTTGACTCTGTTTAGAATACTTCCATTGGCCACTCTTTTAGGGTTGGTATGCTGGCAATTCATAGTTTTGTTTCATCTGAGGATGTCTTTTGACTTCTTTCCAGAAGGATGTGTTTCCTGGGTATAAATTCTGGGTTAATGACTCTTTCAGCACCTAAAGAAGATTGTGCCCTTCCTTCTGACCTGTTTTTTAATGAGAAGTATGGTGCCATTCTAATTGTTTTTCTTCCGGTTTTCTCTAGCTGCATTCTAGTCTGTTTCAAAATTTTACCATGTATTCACATAGAGATTTATGTGAAAAATTTTTTCCACATGAAGTTGTATTATGTTGGTGTGAAAGTAGAAACAACACAAACTTTTAGTGAAGAAATTTCATAATTAAATTGCTGCTTTTTAGATAGCAATGATAATTATACTTAATTCTTCATAGCAGCTATGTAAACCCTTGGAAAGAAAGTGTCTAGTGAAGGCAAACTGTATTTACATTATCCTCAAACCTTTCATCCTTCCTTGTTCTAAGCCAGGCCACTTTATGTACTAAAATCCTACTAGAAATGGTAAATTTTCATTTGATTGACTGTATTTGAATTTTGCAGTCAACCATCTCAGTCTGTGATATGTGTTCTGTAAAACTTCAGGATCCAAGTGCAGTGGAATCACCTTTTACCTAATTATAGACTTTCTTTGTTACATTAGTATTTTACTTGAGGTAGTCTTAACCTTTTCAGGCTGGAAAACATAGAAGTAGCTAGGAATATTTTCAGATGTTTTATAAGTCAGTTCTGGTTGACTTTTGCTTTTATTTGGAGTACTGTCTGCTAATGAAATCCCTCTTCATGGTACTTAGATTTAACAACTTTGAGGTTGCCAAAATGAATAACTTAATACTCTTATTGATACTGTACTAATAATTTTAGTATATGGAAAGAGTTTTAGCTTTTGGAATGATTAGTTATTAGAGTATTTAATTATTTTTACAGAATTCATTTTATTGTTATACCATTAAGTAACTTCTAGTTTTTTCATGCAGTCACCATTGTGGGGAAAAAAAAAACATACATGAGCCAAAACATTCCCTCTGTGGTTTCTTAGAATTGCAGTGTGTAGTGCTTTTTAGCAACTCATAGTGCTGAGCTATTTTAGTCTTAGTTCTTTTGTTATAGCAAAAGTATAAGCTTATTTCTGTATTTTAAAAAGTATGCTTCAAATGACCAGTTATATCATTAATATGCTGATTATCTGAGCATAATGGCTTCGTAGCTTCCTTAAGGAGAAAAAGAACTTTAAAAATTGAGACTTTCTTTGTGATTTACTTTGGGGAAATGTTTCCTTTTAAATAGTAATAAACATTCAATATTAAAAAATATTTAAAATTAACATCTTTCCTTTCCCTTGCTGCATTCTACCAGTCTCACTCCCCAAAATTTATATGACCTATTTTTTTCCATTTTTCTTCTCAATGATGAGGCTCCTCCCTACCTTTTAAAGAGTGGAGTGGTCCTTTTTAAATTAAAAGAAAAAACCTTAAATTAAAACTCAATGTACAGATAAGTCATAAAAATGGTTTTTTTGTTTGTTTGGATGGTTGGTTTTTTAGTTTTAGTTTTGTTTTGTTTTGTATTTTGGACTCAGGCAATGAGTAGAAAACAATCAGCGTGCTTCCTCACCTTTACCTGGTGATACCCAGAGTTCTGCTGTAGTACTGGTAACTAAAATCAAGAAATTATTCTGAAATTTGTTGACCATTTTCTGAATGTTTTAAGACATATTGCTAGTTTATTTTCTATTTTTTTAGGTCTATTTTTAAAATATTCTTTTACACTATTGCTAATGTTGCTTTGCCAGAAGTTTCAACATTTGGAAAAAATTTTAGTGTTTTTGTTTCTAAGTAAATATAATTCACACCAGGCTTAGGATGAGTGCCCAGAAGGCTTTCAGGATGCATATAATGCTACATATAAAGTTTACTTTCTGTATTTATTATCTAATTGTTCAATTGTTTATTTAGACGTACTAATGAAACTATTTTTGGGCTGGGGATATAGTTCAGTGGCACAGCACCTGCCTGGCAAGCATGAGGTCCTGAGTTCAATTCCTGGTACAACAAAACAAAACAAAACAAAAAACCTCCTTGAAACTATTTTGCAGCACATACATATTTTTTCTTCTTGTCTCTTTGTTCTATTCTTCATTCTCATTTTCTCTCTCGGTAGTCATGTTGAGGTGTACCTTACATGCCACAGAACTCTTCTATTCATTTATTTTTGTTGTAGATATTTAAGGTCTATAAAATGTATTACATAGACACATGGTAAAATAAGTACTGTAGTCAGGTAGATTACATAGCTGTCATCTCATTTACTTTTTTTTTTTTTTTTTTTTTGTAGTAAGAGCACCTAAAAACTACTTTCTTGGCCAATTTTCAATTCTACAATATAATGCTATTAACTATAGGCCTCGTTTTGTATATTAGGCCTTCTGATTTATCCCACTTCACTGCAAATTTGTACCGTTACCTGCATCTCACTATCTCTTCCCCCGCTTTACCCTTCATAACCAGTGTTCCACTGTTTCTCTGTTTGACAAATTTTAGATTTCACATATACATGATATCATGTAATATTGGTTTTTTTGTCTTATTTTGCTGTGGTTTATTTTGCTTAGTACTATATAATGTTCTTCATGTTCATCCATGTTGCTGTAAATGACAGTGTCTCATTTTCTAGGACTGAACAATATTCCATCATTTCTGTGTACTGTGTGTATATTTTTTCTGTATCCACTCATCCATCAGTGGATGTTTAACACTGCTTTCATACTGTACCTGTCGTCAGCAATTTTGCAGTGAAGATAGGAACAGATTATTCTCAGATCTGCTTTTGCATTCAATCATTATTTGCTTTTTTAGTTAAAATCCATGTATGGAGAAAGTCCTGCATCATGCAAATTAATATTTGCAAAAAGAAAAGGTATTAATTTACCAATTTTCTCAGACATTAATATTTTTGTTTGATATCATACCCCACAAACGTAAATTTCTTAAACATTAGCTACAATGTGGTATCTGAAACCATAACAGGTTTTGTTTCTTGCACTTAAAGTAGCAGTGTATCCTCATAAAGGAGCTGGAAAAGCCTTTTCTCTGTCTAGTTTTGTTAAAATTTTTATTATTGCATGTTTGCAGTACATAGCGATTATATTCATTATGGAGAGTTGGTACATGTATGTAACACATCTTAATTCTTTGTAATTCCCCCTCCCATTTCTTGGGCTCCTTCCAATTTGCAAAACATCTTCTCTCTCTGAAAAAGCTTTCTCACCGGCCTTCCATAATTTCCACTCCATCCCACTCAAAAGTCAAAGTCGTTGACTGACCTGAGTTCTTATACGTCTCTGACCTCCTCTCCAACTTTCTGCTGACACGGCTATAGTCTTACTGTCCCATCTTGTTACTTGTTCCTCTAGGCAATGTGTCTCTAGGCTTTTGTGCTCATCATACCCCTGATTTTTATTTATTTAATTTAAATTTAATTTAATTTAATTTAATTATTTTTTGCAGTTCTGTGAATCTCGCCCAGAGCCTTTTATGTACTAGGCAAGCACTCTACCACTGAGCTATATATTACCCCCAGCCCCCCGTGACTTCTTAATAAATTAGATACTGTGTTAAATGATCTTACTTTAGTAAAAACCTATCGACAGAACATATGTCTATTTTTGAATGTGAAAGGAATCCCTGAATAGAATGCTCATACTTGGCAATGGCATTGCAATAGGAAACATTAAGTCATCACCTTAATGTCAGACTGTCCTGTCTAAGTGGAAATGAAAGTCCTTTGGATTGCCAGTACTTTGCTAGAGTGCACAAATATGCCTCCCCATTTCATTAATCAGTCTGCTACCATAGTTTACTAAGAGCTAGCCACATGAATGGTCATGGATTTTAGGAAAATATAATAGAAATAGAAAATAGTTATTTTATAAATTGAGCAGATTTGATGTAAACCTAGGTGACTGAGACAAGTTATTAGGGGCAGTCAATATTTTTCTTCAAATTACATTTTCATTGCTTAATATACTTAAAAGTATAAACTATGATATTTTCAGGAAGTTTCATTTTTAACATTTCACTGAATTTACCAGCATTTTGAGTGCCAGGCCATGGATACAGGTGTTAAAAATATGCACATTGCATTCTTTTTTTTTGGTACCGGGGATTGAACTTATGACTTGGGCTTAAGGCAAGCACTTGAGCCACTGAGCTAAATCCTCGACTCTGCACATATTCTTAAGGAAATTACAGAATTGCTGTAGTAATACTGGCATGATTAAGAATCTCAGTTAAAGGACCAGTTCTCCCTAAGTCATTGGGAAAAGGCTCCCAGTTTAACAGATCAAAGATAGACATTTTGAGCTTCTTTTCTTTGTATTTTGTTTTAGCAGTTCAACAGACAGATATTTAATTACACAATTTTGTCCTAAATGTCTATAATGACCTGATACTTTAAAAAAATTATTTAAGGTAATAATTATTGATACACCATAATGATGAGAAACTTGAGATTGTGCTTGCAGCCCTCAGATGTCGCATGACAAAGAATCTCACCTTTTTTTCCTTATCCAGTTTATTCACAGATTTGAAAAGACAGATCTTTCTGTCCCTCAGTTAACACATCTGTTGTAGTTCTGGGTTGCAAGCAGAAGGATCCAGTCATACAAGAGATTTGTTGGAAGGTGCTCTTTAGGGGGTTATGGAAGAGAAGGGCAACCCTGGCAGAAGAGGGAGAAGGGGAGGAAGCTGTGTTCAGAGTTTCTGAGTTAATGGTGTCAGGCGTCTGCCTGAGAAAGGCTGTTGAAGCCTTGCTTCTGCCATGACCAACTTCCAGTCAGCCCTTCCTTTGGATTACCTGTTGATGTTTTAGGGGAGACTATGTCCACCCCACCCCGCCCCCCAGCTCTACTGGGACTAGTATTGGTAGGCTCTAGCCTCTGACTTTAGCAGTGGGTGGCAGTCACCAGAATTCCTCTATTCTCAAGATTACGTAGAGGAGAGAGAGATGATTCCTCAAAAGAAAATGAGAGTCCTAGAGGAAAAGAACACAGAAATGATAGATATTTACCACAGTTAGCAAAGAAAAATTTTCTTTATAAACCCACAGAAGGAACAAGAATTAGTTAAAGCTGAATTGTTTCCTTAATTTAGAAAAGGTTGCTATTAAAAATGGCACATTTTCTATAGTAGTACCAAAAAACCTGGATCATTGCATTAAAAATTTCTGAAATAAATATACTTAGGTGACCACTTAAGTGCTGTAATGTTCCTGAAAAACCTTATTCTTTGTGTGTACATGTGCGTGTGTTTGAGAGAGAGATAGACAGAGACAGAACAAGAGAGAAAATGAAAATTTATGACGAACTTTAATTATGTCACTAATAGTGTTACTTAAAATTTTATGGGCACATTCATGTGCATTTTATAATAATTTAAAGTTATATAGCGTGTTTGCATTCATTATTTTGATCTCTGTCAAACTATATATATAGGTATTATCCCCCAATTTATAGAGTAGGGAAATTGAGAATTGGGAAATTTAGAAATTAAAATTCCTGTCCAGAGTTATGTTGCTGCTAAATTAAAGAAGCAGTGTTTTAATTCAGGTTTTAAAGTATTCACTTGTATAAGAATGACCTAGGTTTTCCTTTATTATCTGTATACGATCTGTATAATGAAGAAAAGTAGTTTTTGATCCTTATGGGATCAAAAATGAGAGATAAAATAGTTTCCTGTCGTTTTGAGAGTCAACAAACCTTTAGTTAAATCACATTAGTTTTTAAAATGTTGTTATTTCAATAATTAAAGTATTTCTGTAGTGACTGATTTTTTATTTATTTATTTATTTTTTGTGGAGCTCTTTGTTTATCCTTAGAGCCACTTGGTGGGTGTGTGCTGGGGACTGAGCCCTAGGGTCTCCTGCATGCTAGGCAGGTGATTACCACCGAGCTGCATCCCCAGCTCCTCCCCTTTTAAATGTTGAGAGTCTTGCTATGTGGCCCGGGCTGGTCTTGAATTTGTGATCTTCCTGCCTCAATTTCCCATATAGTTGAGATTACAGGCTTGTGCTAGGATGTGTGGCTTTTTATTTATTTTATATATTTATGTATGTATTTATTTTGGGAGAGAGTGAGAGTGAGAGCAAGATATTGCTAAATTGCCCAGGCCGGCCTCCAGCTCTTGATCTCCTGCCTCAGCCTACCAAGTGCTGGGATTACAAGGGTGTGACACCATGCTCAGCTAGCCGCTTGTAGTTTTTTAAAGAGTAACATTTTATCAGAGAAGTAATACTACCTCATAAATGTTCTGAAGTTAATATTTTGTAGCCCTTTGACACTAAAAAAAAGCTTTTTTTTTTTTTTTTTTTTTTTGTCTTTTTGAGACAGGGTTTCACTGTGCAGGTCAGACTGGCCTTGAACTCACTTTGTAGCTCAGGCTGGCCTCGAATTTGAAGCAATTCTCCTGCCTCAGCGTCCTGAGTGCTGGGATTACAGCTGTGCATCACCATACCTGGCTGCCATTTCAATGTTTAATTTGAGGATTTGAGTGGTATGAAGTTTCTCTTGAATGCGTTTTTTTGTTTTTGTTTTTTTTTAATACTGGGGATCAAACTCCCAACCTTGTACCTACCAGGCAAGTGCTTGAGCCGCTGAGCTAAATCTCTGGCCTGAGTGCCTATTTTGAAGAGACTATTTTTATAATAAAGTTTCCATTATACTTAAATTTGAGTTTCTTTCTTTTTTTCTTTTTTTTCTGTTTCTGTTTCTTTTTTTTTTTTTTTTTTTTTTTTTTTTTTTTTTTTTTTTTTTTTTTTTTTTTTTTTTTTTTTTTTTTTTTTTTTTTTTTTTTTTTTTTTTGGTACCAGGGAGCAAACTCATGATGTTGCACATGCCAGGCAGGTGCTTGTGCTACTGAGCTAAAGCCCCGGCCCCTTGAGTTACTCTAAAAGAGATTTTATTTGAGATTTTCTGTCCTTTCTATAGAAGTATATTTTGATTTTTAAAATTTTATTTCAAGTTTTAAGTATCCTCTTGCTTCAAAAAGTGTGATTTCTTTGTGTCAGTTGATACATAAGGTGTACACATACATGCACGTAGCTATTTGTAAACATTGGGATATATGTTCTTTTTTTTAATCCCACCTTTGGTCTTTTTTTGAGGCAGGGCTTCACTATATGGTTCAGGCTGGCCTTGAGCTCACTTTGTAGCCCAGACTGGACTTGAACTCACAGCAGTCCTCCTGCCTCAGCCTCCCAAGTGCTGGGATTACAGGCATGTGCCACCACGCCCAGTTTAAGTATTGGGATATAAGTAAAGTGTGAATTCATGTGAAAACACAGAAAGGCAATATTGTAGGAGAATACACATCAAGCTTTCGAGAGGAGGAGTTCTGCTGGTCTAAGATGGAGCATTATAAAGTATTAGAGGTTTTAATCTGTGAAAATTTATAGGTTAAGGAACCCAGTTGCACATGGCAGAGTGTAAAGATAAAAGGCAAAGTATGTTTGAAAGCATTGGTTCCCAACCAGCTGCAGTTTTAACCTCCCAGGGGACCTCTGGCAATACCTGGAGAAATTTTTGTCATCCTAACTAGTGGGAAGGCACTGATGGCATCTAGTGGTTAGTGGCTACATCCAACAATGCACAGGACAGCTCCCCACACACACAAAAATTATTTTAGTCAAATGGTAGTAGTGCTGATGTTACAAACACTGCTACAGATCTACGGTGGCCAGCCCAGAACGAAGGAGGAAGAATGACAAATCATTTTAAGTTGGAAATCTAGAAAAAGGAACAGAAAGATACTTGCTTTTTGATTTACAGGAGAAAAGATTTATGTTGGTTGTTTAAATTCATTTCATATTAACCTCTTTCACCCTCTAATTTTTCATAAATGCAGTTTTATATGATGATACAGAGATGATATTCAGAATATTTAATGAGTCAGGTTAACAGTCAGGTCTGAACAGGAACCTTGCTTTGTCAGGTGTTAACCCTTTAGTTAATGGGAAACGGAGATTCCAGTATTTCCAGTTAAGAGCCTGGTTAGCTGGGAGTGAGTGTGTTGGGAGAGATGGTGTTTGCAGTCTTTAAGCAACCACAGCTCAAAATCAGACTTGATGGTTAGTTCTCAGGCTAGTTCTGCAAAGCACACGTAGTTAACCTTTGTACAGAAGAAAAACTGAATATTTACCAGTTAGGAAAATGGTAGAAAATGATACTAGTAATTAAGAGAGAATTAAAAAAAATGACTAGTTTTTTTCCCAAACTTACTGGTAATAGTGAAAAATAGATTGATTTGTAGAAGGACCTACTTAGTTTAGGGTCTGAGGGAATTTTTGAATGTGTATGAGGAGTTTTGAGATTAATGGCAATGGTTTTAGACTGCCGAGTTTCATATGAAACTTTTATATTTCTTTTAATTTCTTAAAATTTTGAGTTGACTTTAATTATAAATCTATTTCTTGTGTTTTGGTTCTTATTCATTTATTTAATTCAGCCAACCAAAATGCTACAAAGTAGTCTCAGTACCAAGTTAGCAGGTGATAAGAGAAAGCCTTTTATTTGAAAGTTGACAAATAGAAAATGAAATACTGTGATTTCTATTTATAGGAGTAAATACAGTAAATAAAATAAACCAGAGTGAATAAAGAGGTTCTAAGAGACAAAGAGAGCACTTTTAAAAATAGTGAAGGAGGTGACTTTTAAGAGATGAAAATGTTCAGAAAGAGCAATCCTTGTAAAAGATCTGATGAGAGTATCCTAGAAGTGAAAAGTGTATGGTGTACAAGAAACATCAAAACAGTACAATTAGAGGATATAGAAGGCTGATAAAAGTTTGGGGATAGAGTAGTCATGTTGGGCTTTAATAGGCCTAGTGATGGAAAACCATTAGAGAATTTTAAGTAAAGGAAGGATATAATAAAATTTAAGTTTAATTTTAATTCTGGCCCCTCTGTAAAGAAAAGGGGACTCTTGTGGAGTAAGAATGAAGCAGTTACTGTTTTACAGACAAGTAATATAGTAGTACTACACTTCTGGTAGATACACTGTACTTGTGGTGTATCTAGATGATTAGAAGTGGTCAGAATTGGGATACCTTTTGGGGTAAAACAAGTAAAGTGGTTGAATGTGTGGGGATGAATGAAAAGAGAAATAAAGTTTGACTGCTCTAGTTGTGGCCTGTGCTAACTAAATGGAGGTCCCGTGTAGAGTTTGAAGTTGGAGTAAGGCCCAAGAGCTCAGTTTCATTGTGGTGTTAGAAGGAGTTAAGGCATTCAAGTGGACATAACTGCATAGGAGATTGGGTATCTGCATTCAAGGTAGAGTATCAGATTTGCTTTAAAAAAAAAAAAAAAAAAGGGAGAGGGGACTATCAGTGGATGGCTGCTAAAGCCATGAACTGGATCACTCAGAAAAGGAGTTCACTAGATGAAGAAAAGTACCAAGGGTTGAGTTTTGGAGAACTGCAACACTTTATAGAGCTAGAGGGAGGACTAAGAGTATCTGCTGAATGGGATCATTAAGGAGAGAGTGGTGACTTACTGGTAGAAGTTGAGGGCCAGAAGGCAAACCTGGACTACCTAAGGAGACCTTATCTTTTTTTTTTAAGGCAAGAAAGAAGGAAAGAGAAGAAAGGGAAGGAAAAAAAACAAAGGAAGGGAGGGAAAGAGAGAAGTCTACTATGATGTGCTGCCAAGGGATCGGATGGACAGGGCAGGGGTGACCATGGTGGACCTGGATGAAGACTCCTGGAGGTGGTAGACAGAAAGTGACTATGCAGAGCTCTTTGAGGAGTCTGTCTCTGAAAGGCAAAGAAAGTAAATGGGAGCCTGGGGTATACGAGAACAACCTGTTTTTGTTGATTTGAATGTTTTTACATACTAATGGGAATGATCCCGTTGTTATTAAGTTCAGGGTTTTTTTTTTCCTTCATGAATGGAGTGAGAATTTCTTGAGGTAAAACAATAGAAAAGAGGACTCAGAAAGGAATTAAGGGTCTTATAAAAGGGATTACTTAGACCTATGGGCACATTGAACTCTTCACTTAGATTCACAGATGAAATATCAAAAAAAAAAAATTGAATACATGCATTGTAATTTCATTGGTTTATTCAAAGTGCAGTACTTGAGCTCCTCCTCAAGTATCCAGAGTTTGAGTAACACAGGTAAGATGTAGTCCCTGTCCTCAAGGAGCTAAAGCATCAAGCAAAATAGACGGATGTTCACCCTCGCTGTACGGAGTGGGAGCGTATTCTTCAGACAAGCAGCATCAGCTCTGCCAACTAAGAGCTACTGAATTTGAATCTGTTTTAAATAAAATTTCTGGGTGATTTATATATGTATGAAAATTTGAGAAGCTCTGGTATACACACCTAAACAAAATAAGATGTCATAAGCAGTATAGATTTTTTTTAAATATTTCAAAAAAAATTTTTATTTTAAAGATAGTAAAATCCAACAGAACATAACAGAACAACATCAGTCAAAACAAGGCAGCAGAACTAGTACAAAACTTTGAAGAAAGATACTATGAAAACAATAGCTACTATAGTATATCTTGTTATCTTCAGAATAGATGACCGTTCCAACAGGTATAGTAGAATTGAGCCAAAAACAAAACAGAATAAAACCAATAAAGACAATATAAAATAAAGGAAAAATATAATAATAATAATCAGAGTAAAGGGAAACAATGAGAACCATATTTGGCCTCGAAGACAAGACAGAAGAAAATCCCCAATATTTGCTACATTGCCTACTGTCATCTTCCAAAGAAATGCTCAGGTTGCTGACCCCAGGCTTGCAAAATTAACGAAACAATACTAGCATTTAGTTGCTTAATGTTCCTTAGTTACTATCAATTTAGCCAGACCTCCGAACCAGCAGGTTGCTAACGAGGGAGGTGGGGGGTGGGGGTTTGGGGGGGTGAGGGGTGTATCCTTGATTCTAAGCCCACGTGCCGGTAGGTGCATGGGAGGCGCGTGTTTCTCTTCCTGGAGTCCGCGCAGGTGGCACAGTCCCCGGAAGGAAGGCAGATTAGTTGTCCTGTGGTTGGAGCCGCTCGGGCTCAGCGGGGTGGGTCCCCGAGGGGCCCATTCTCGATCCCAGTATAGATTCTTGTAAACAAAATACTGTAAAAGCCTTACTTAGTACTCTACCCCTCTAAAAGAAGAAAAATGGTCATAGAGAAAAAAGCTGCATTGAACATTATTCTAGACTGACATATTAAAAAGTGCTTGGTGTAAGAACTGATGTAAGTAAACTAGCTCCAGGCACTTCCTTTTTTTTTTTTTTTTTTTGTGGCACCGGGATTGAACTCACAACCTCGCGCCTGCCAGGGCAGGCGCTTAAGGCACTGAGCCAAACTCCCGGCCCGGGTTTTTTTTGAGGCAGGGTCGCACTATGTAGCTCAGGCCGGCCTTGTGCTCGCATTGTAGCCCAAGCCAGCCTCGAACCCACAACGCTCCGCCTACTTCAGCCTCCCGAGTGCTGGGATTAAAGGCGTGCGCCACCACGCCCGGCTTCCTTTTCTTTTAAAAATGTATTACTTACTGTTTGGTAGTCTGCATCTAGTATTCCACAGATTTTGTAAATAGATTATTTCAGTGAAAGAATGAGACTCAGATTATATAAAAGAAAGGAAAACTGGAAGCTTGGATTTTATCAGTTGATTGCAATTTAACTATTTGCTAGTGCGATATGGAGACACAATGACATTTATTCTTTTGATTATAATCCAGTCCTACTAATTTTGGTGCTCAGATTGTCACAGTTTTTGTCATTAGGAGTTCTTTTAAATTGGCTCCTGTTGAAAACTACTTTTTGAGTTAATTTTTTCTTCCCTATAGTGAGGGTTGCTTAATAACCAATCAATGTTTTATGAAAAACATGTTCTCTAGACCAGTCATCTATGTCACTTATGTAAGCTGTTTGTTTAAAAAAAAAAAGTATTCAGTATCACTAATCATTAGGGAAATGCAAATGAAAATCACAGTGAGATACCACTTCATACCTATTAGACTGGTTATTATCAAAAAACAAAATAACAAGCACTGTCATGGATGCAGAGGAATTGGAACCCTAGAGCACTGCTGGTGGAAATGTAACATGGTACAGTCTTAGTGGAAAATAATATGACAGTTCCTCCAAAACCTAAACATAGAATTGCCATATGACGTAGCTATTGCACTTCTTTTTGTTTTTTTGTGGCATCGGGGATCAAACTTACAACCTCGCACCTGCCAGACAGGCGCTTAAGCCACTGAGCCAAACTCCTGGCCCTTATTTTTTGAGGCAGGGTCGCACTATGTAGCTCACACCAGCCTTGCACTCACGTTGTAGCCCAAGCCTGCCTTGAACTCACAACGCTCCTCCTACCTCAGCCTCCCGAGTGCTGGGATTAAAGGCGTGCACCACCACACCTGGCTGCTATTCCACTTCTATTACCCATAACAATTGAAAGCAGGGATTTGAACAGATATTTGTACAATGCTTATTGCAGTGCTGTTTACAGTAGCCAAAAGGTAGAAACAACGCGTATGTCCATTGTTAGATGAGTGGATAAACAGAATGTAGCATGTATCTATAAAGGAATATTTTTAAAAATTTTATTAGTATATGTTTGTAATACATAATGATTACATTCATCATGGAGAGTTGATACATTTACATAGTGCATCATAATTCTTTCTTTATCCCCTTCCCCTGTTCTCCTCTCTCTTCTCTCTCAGTGGAACATTATTCAGCACAGTGTGAATGTGCCATGGAGTTGTACATGTAAAAGTGATTAAATGGTAAATTTTGCATTGTGTATATTTTAGCAAAATTGAATGAAAAGTATGCTCCATCCCAGGCATACTGAATCAGAATCTCTTGTAATGGAGCCCAGAAGGCTGCTTTTTTTATTTTTTAAATTACTTTTCAGGTAACTGTATGCATGGTTAGATTAAGAATCACTGACATGGCATTACGTAACATAAAGTGGGATAGACTGATCTACTGGTTTTGTTTGTATATCTTTAAAAAGAGATTGATGAGTTAAAATGCAATCTTTATCATTTTAAAAAATTTTATTGGTACATTTTAGATACACATAATGATGACATTCATCATAGTGAGTTTGTACCTGTACATGATATATCCTGCTGCTTCTTTATTCCCATTCTCCTCCCCTCCCTTCAACTCCTCTTCCCCACCTTATTTAGAAAAGCTTTCTTTCCATTTTCTCCTTCTATTCTCTTTTTTTCTTGTCCCTTCTTTCCCCTTGTTCGCCTCATTTGAACATTTTCTTCCTATGTCCTAATATCTTTTATACATTTTGGTCCTTACACTTTTGGTTTCTCACAACAGAGAAACCATGTGATATTTGAACATGTGTATCTAATTTATTTCACCTAAGAGGATGGTCTCAGGGTGCACCCATTTAGCTAGAAATGTCTCAGCTTATCCTTCCTTTAAAATCCAGTCTTCATCTAGGTTTTTTAATGTTTAGTTCAGCAGTTCTCATTTGTACCACACTGCCTGTGGCAATCTGAGTAAGAACTGCCAATAATTATTTAGCATTCCACCATTTAAAACACTTTTAAAAAAAAGAAAAATCAAACATTTTCTGGGTTTCTTCCTTAAAAATATATTTTCATGCATATCATTTCATTGGATCACCATGGATCCTCTGGGGATGGATGGTGATATTGGCATTTTCCAGTGAAAAACTTGAGAATTAGGAGATTTAATGACTTGCCTAAGGTTGTATAGGTAATTTCAGACTTCCAAGATAGGTCTTTGAAGTACAGCTCCTATTATTTCCCTCTTGGCAGCCTCTCAGAAAAAATAGCAGGCATTATACAGTCTGTTATAAATATGCCATAGGTTTGTTTTGTGAACTAAAAAAGAAGTGTGAATTAAGTTAATCATAAGACTATCACTTTATTTTGCAAATACATCATTATCATTTTAAAGTTATGCTCTCACCATATTGTTTAATATTTACCAAAAAATTAATGAGCTATAACCATGTGAATCAGTGTCAGTTATCAGAAAAATCTGTAGCATATTATTCTGTAGTATTATTTTCTTCTTTTTCTTGCACTGAAATTACCTCGGTATCTAGCTGTTTGCTAATGGTACCCTTTTATGAATGTGACTGTTTAAGGCTTCCTCTTGAAGGATGTATTTGTTACAGTTGTGCACATTCCCTTCTTTCCCAGGGATATACAGCTGTGTTTTAGTAAGATATAAGGATGTAGGGGGAAAGCCAGAAGCTTTGCAGACCTCAACAAGCTCCTTGAAAGTTTGAATATATGAACCCTGCTACTTAAGTTTCATTAATAATGAGGAACGTTCATGGTACACTATCTGCTTCTGAGCATGGTGCACTATCTGTGACAAAAAAGAAACCAAGCAAGCCATCATGGGTGTATTTTTTTTTTTTTTTTAATGAAAGATACTTCCTGAGTAAGAGCCTTGGCTGGTCCTTCAGGAAGGATTCCACAAGACAGCATTGTTACTACAGAAGGTGACAGCTCCACGGACCTTAGCGTCCTTGAAAATCTTCCCAGTGGGAAAAGATGCAGAGTGGAAGACAGTGATATTACTGATACTGACCCTATATGGCTCTAGGTTAATATGAGTATTTGTGTCTTAGTTTTAAACAAAAGGTTAGAATAAATTTAGGTAAGTGATGCTTACAGGATACAGATATAAAGAAATGATATTTTTGTGTAGCTTATAGTAGGTTTGTATTAAGGTAAATACTATTAATATAAAGTCAAAAAAATTTTAAAATTTATAAAGTCAGAAATTGCTGGGCATGGTGGTGCACACCTATAACCTTAGCATTGAAGAGGCTGAGGCAGGAGGATTCCCATGAGTTTTAGGTCTTCCTGGGCTACATAATGATTTCAAGGCCAACCTGAATTACAGAGTGAGAGCCTGTCTCAAAAACAACAAAACAAAACACAGTAGAAAATTACAAAAGGTTCATTGTTATTGAAAAAAGAAAAATACTGTTTATTGTAGTCTAAGTTTACAATGTTTACAAAGTCTGCATTAGCATACAATCATGTCCTGCTAGGTCTTCACATTCACTCATCACTCACTGATACCCAGAGTAACTCTGGTCCTTGTAAGATCCATACAAGTATACCACTTATTTTTATCTTTTATACTTTTAAAAAATTCTTAGTTTATTAGTTACATGCATGCAGAACATAATGATTACATTCCTTGTGGGAGGTTGGTACATGCGCATAACATATCCTAGTTCCTTTTTTCATTCCTTTTCCCTTCTTTCTCTCCCCCTCCACCCATCCCTTGATCCCCTTCCTTCTTCTTCTTCTTCTTTTTCTTTTTTTTCTTTTTTTCTTTTTTTGTTTTTTGGTACAGGTTTGCAGTACATAATGTTTAGATTCTTTGTGTGGAGCTGGCACATGTACATAACACATTCCAATTCCCTTTTTTTTAAAATTCCTTTCCTTTCCTTCCCTCCTCTACCCTATTTTTAACTGTATCTTTTCAGTGTTTAGATATATAATGTTTAGATACATAAGTATTTAACCGGTGTGTTAGCCTATAATGTTTAGATGCATACTTAATGTATCTTTGTTCACGTTTAGATACAGAAATGTTTAGATACATGAATACTTAACCAGTGTGTTAGCTTATAATAATTAGCTCTACTACCAGTAGAGGCAATAGGTTATAGTTTGGGTATTTTTGAGACAGGGGCTCACTATGTAGTTTTGGGCTGGCCTTGAACATTCTATGTAGCCCAGGCTGGCCTTGAACTCCCTATGACCCTCCTTCCTCAGCCTCCTGAGTGCTAGGTTTA
Source organism: Dasyprocta punctata (assembly GCA_004363535.1). Taxonomy (NCBI): domain Eukaryota; kingdom Metazoa; phylum Chordata; class Mammalia; order Rodentia; family Dasyproctidae; genus Dasyprocta; species Dasyprocta punctata. The sequence goes on from RJWM01006604.1 coordinate 53,480, forward strand.
CAGGTGTGCGCCATCGTGTCCAGCTATAGTTTGGTTTTAGCAGGTTGTATGTAGGGAAAAGGTTTGTACTTCTTGTATGCCTAAATGCCAGGACCAGGTTTATGGTTTTATCAGTTTGTCTCACCCAATACTAAGTATCCAAACTGAAAGTATCATTTTTATTACTTTTTAAAGATATACTATTTGTATTTTATAATTAATCAACATTGACTATTCTTTGTAGTCAATTTCTCAGATGTTTCAATTTTTTTAATGCAATACATTATATTATCAAGCTATTTTTGTAAGACATCCTCCTTATACTGAAGAATTTAAGACTTTCCAAACCTAAAAAAGTAGTATTTTGAACAATATGATATGCATTCATTTTCTTTTTTAAATTTTATTTTACTATTATTTTTATTATCATTATTAGTTTGGTGATACTGACGATTGAACACAGGACCTTTGGACTGAGCTGCATCCCTAGCCCTTTATAATTTTTTAAAAAATCTTTTTATTTTGAGATAGGGTCTAAGTTGCTAAGTTGTCTTGGCTGGGCTTGAACTTGTGATTATCCTGTGTCAGCTTCACACATTGCTGGGATTACAAGCATATACTGCCATGCCCATCTTTTTTTTTTAATTAAAAAAATGGTTTTCTTATGGTATTAGGGATTGAACCTAGGGGCTGTTAATGCTAGGCAAGCACTCTACCACTGAGTCACATCTCCAGCCTTTTTATTTTTTATTTTGAAACAGTCTCACTAAGTTACCCAGGTTGGCCTCAAATTTTCCATCCTCTTGCCTAACCTGGATTATAGTTAGATGCTACCACACCCAGAATCCACAATAGTCTCTTAATTTTTTAGTTTTGAAGTAATATGGTTTCAACAGTGTATATATAACTTGTATATGTTTGGTTTTAAGAATAATGAAATGAACATCTGCAAACCTCATACAGTCAAGAAATTACATCTTCAGGCTGGGAATTAAGCTCAGTGGCATAAGTGCCTGCCTGGCAAGTGTGAAGTCCTGAGTTTGATCCCCAGTACCAAAAAAACAAACAAACAAAAAAAAAAAACAAAAAAAACCACTTCCGTCTTCTAATATTTCCTGTCCTGATTAAGTAGGTAGTTCTCTCATTGGTCTCCCACCAGTCTCCCTATAATAGTTACCCAAACCTATTTCCTTCTACCTTTTCAGTACCTTCTTCTCCACTTTCCCCCATTTTTGCCTTAGTTCAGATATCCATTCTTCTTACAGAGCTTCCAGCATCATTCCAATTAGTTTTGCTTGCTTCAATCTCATCTCTGTTTTTACCTTTTATACTGACTGTGGTGATGCATACCTGTGTGCTTCATATCTGCACTGTTTAACTTCAACAAACTCATCTATGTCAATGCCTTGTGTTATGGTTTGTGTCTAGATATCCCCCTAAAGCCTCATGTGATCACAGGGCTTTTTAAGAGACATCTGAATCTAGAGTTGTGATGCTAGCATTAAGGGTGTGTGATCAGCTCATTGATTGGTATGGTACTACCCTAATCCCAGAAGGCTAGAGAGTAAAGGACAGAAAGACACTGTTAAGGTCGGTTGTTGATTTTACTATCTTCTGCCCACCACGAACTGTTCTCCTCTGCAAAGCCAGCCTGTTATGGACTGAAACCTCTACAAACTGTGAGCTAAATAAACCTTTCTTCCCTTAACTTTGGACATCAGGTATTTTGTCTCAGCAGCAAGAGAAAAGTAACTAAGACATCTTATTTAAACCATCCGATTATTTCCATCTTCCCAGATTACTTCCCAACTCTTTAGTTTGATCTCCAGTCTCTCAGCTTTCCCAACATATATTTGTTAGTCCAACTAATAGTTCCCCCAACACATCATAATGTTTTTGGCCTCTTTATCTTTTTATATGTCAGTCCTTTCAGTAAACATGCTTCAGCCTTATCTGCTGTTACCACACCTTCTTCATCCTTTATGCCCCACTTCAAGTATGTCCTTCTAGTAAGGAATTCTGATACTACCTATTCACTCCCATCACTCAGTGTTCATCACGTTACCTTAGTATAACTCCATTTGAGCCTTCACAAGACTGTGCTATAGTTAACTATTTACGTGTCTTGCTTTTCAGTGAACTGAACTTTTTTAAGGACAGAGGAATTCCTTATTTGTCTTTGTGCCCCCAGCAAGTAATAGGAGCTTGGGGAGAAAGGAAATTGTCATATATATGGGCTGAAGGGATAATGAAGGGGCACCAAAAAATAAGAAAATATCTTTAATTTTATTTAAGAGAAAGGTGTAAGTTCTTTGATTTGTCTTTTTTTTAAATGAATGAATTTTTAAACCTTAGAGTATAGAGAAATAAACATTTGAAACAGCAACTAAACAGTGAAAAATACATAAGGTTTTGAGAACACCAGTTTCATTTCAAATTCTTCCATAATATTTATAAATAAAAGTAGCAGAACTAGGCTTAAGACATGACAGAATATAATTTTAAAAGCCTTTCTGATTTTCCAGAGAACCATTAGCTAGAGCGGCATTAAAGATTCATCTGAATTCAATAGTGTTTTTTGGCAGTTTACCCACGGGGCTTCTGAATACACTTGGAAGACCTGTTTATCAGACAGCTAGGAATTGAAACAGACCAAATTCCTTTGCTTTTTGATTCTACAAAATGAAGCAATAAATTTGCTTCAGAATCTGTTAGGAATTACTAGAGACAAGAACTGTCAAGATGGACGCCAAGTAGTCCTAAGTTTAGGAAAAGTTTAAAATTCAAAAGGTAGCACCTTTAATTGAATGAATCATTATATTTTAAAAGAATTATTTTCATGGTCTCATAAAATTCTGTTTCATGGTTTTAATTCTTTAGCAAAGTATTTGAATTTATTATACATAAACTACGTATAGTTAAAGAAGTACATGAAGTTTTCTGTATCAATAAACATAACATTTTTAAAACTACATTTAAGGGGAAAACTACATCTAGTTTAAACCTACTTCCAAGTGCTTATTGTAATTGTTTATGTGTATACACACATGCATTCATTAACTATCAGTCGTAGCTGGCTTCCAGAGGCTATCATAACACTTGGCAAGGTAACCTATTCTGCATAGTCTTGGATAATTTTGATCATGTAGTCTATTAAATGTCCTTGAATGTCATTTTTGATGAGGTAAAGCAATTTAGCTATAACTGTCTCATAAGAGCAAATGTTTTTATTTTATCTGTGTGTAGATATAATTCTATTGTTTATTCCTCAAATATCTTAGCAGCATCTTGTTTGAGAGAGTAAAGATAAGTCCACTGTGGTCATACATACCTGTAATCCCAGAACTTTGGGATGCTGAGACAGGAGGATCACAAGTGAGCCCAGCAGGGCAATTTGGCAACTTAGCAAGTCTATTTCAAAATAAAAAAATATAAGAAATGTAGCTCAGTGCAAGGCCCTGGGTTCAGTCCCTAGTATACTACCCTCAAAAAAGTATTTTTTTAGGAATTGATACTCCGCATGACTTTTAAACATGGATTGTTGCCTGTATTTTTTATTTTTTTTTATTTTTTTAATTTTATTTTATTTTTATTTATTTATTTTTTTTGCGGCACCAGGGTTTGAACTCACAACCTCGCACCTGCCAGGGCAGGCGCTTGAGCCACTGAGCCAAACTCCCAGCCCTAAACAGTCATTCTAACTTTTTTTTTTTTTTTTTTTTGCGGCACCGGGGATTGAACTCACAGCCTTGCACCTGCCAGGGCAGGCGCTTAAGCCACTGAGCCAAACTCCCGGCCCTGCCTGTATTTTTTAGTCAGAGATTTTAAAACATTTTTATGAAAGTAAAACAATTTATTGGTCTCACAACAATTTTGTGATCCTAACTTGACAGATTTAAAGTGCGATAAAGGTCCAGGAGGTTAGAACAACAGTTGGCAAGGTACATTATTTTCTGTTTAAGGAAACTAATTCTTTGATTTATTCATCTAATAAATTGTGTTGGGCTTTTTAATACCCATCACTACATAAGACTGTTTAAACTTGAGTTCCTCAAATTTTGTTTTATACATGCCAAACTTAATCAACATTTAAATTATATGTGTTAGAATTGCTAGCAGTATTGTGACCATTGATCCTGATATGTCAACTTCATTCGATTCAGGAACTACTAGCAGATTAGTAAAGCAGGCTCCTGGGTGTGTCTGGGTAGATCATGGAGGCATAGCCTTGAGAACTATATATGGTCCCTCACCTGTTCCTCTTTGGCACTGTTGCCCTGCCGTATTCCCCAAGCCACCCTGCCCTGAGCAGCATTGCTCCCTCACTTCCTTCTGTCGTGATACTCTGTCTTGGAGCCTGCTGACTGTGGACTAAGCCCTCCCACCAGGACCTAAATCAAATCTTTCCTTTTTTAAAAGGTGTGCCAGGTATTATGTCTTAGCAACAAGAAAGCCACTAATATAAATATCAAGTTGTCATTTTTAACTACTGCATTTCATTGTTGGAGTTATATAAAATGTCTTTGGTTCTGCATAATAAACATCGGTGTTTAGTTCTTTGTATGTGTAGTGGTTTCTGATACAATGTCTTAAGCTCCTGAAATCAACTAACCAACCAATGCTCTAGCTTTACTGCTCCTCACCTCCACAACAGAGGTTTTGAGTATTTTCTCAGTGTCAAGGGTTTGGAGTAAAAAGAAGAAAATGATTCTATACATAGATAGGTCTGCCCAATTGAAGTATCACTGTACAATACAGAAAGTAGACAAAGAACACATAATTATAATTCAGTGTGATAAACCCAGTAATAAAAGTGTGGTTACCTGGTATAGGAATTAGCACAGTACAGAGTATAAGACCCATACAAGCAGTTACTATGTTTGATTTGTCTTTGTGTAGCCAGCACCTGACAGAGGGTCTAGTATGTAGTAGGTTCAATGCTAATCATTTAAATGAATGAGGTTAATTCTGCTTTAAATAAGAAGCAAAGAACTCTTCCTAAAATGAGATAAAATCTGGGTTTTAAAAGTCAGGTAAATGAAAGGTTAAGAGAATGAATGACAGACGGAGAGCTGTGTGAGTGGAACTATACATCATGTTTCAGCAACTATAAATATTTCAGATTGCTTCAGCATAAGGTGTAAATTGAAGAGCAACCTAAGATGGTTCTTTGTTAGTGAGAAATTGTAACTGCAGGTATCCTTTGAGTAATCAATGATCATTTTACTTTTTCACATTAAAAGACTCATAGAACTGTATTTGCATTTATGACCTATTGATATTTATTAAAGCCAAGTTTTTACTTAGAAGCCCACTGATAAATAAGATACGGGCAATGGACACCTTCTGCCTTATCCTAGTAGACTTATAGGTCTACTAGGATACTCAGCAGATTCCTTCAGGTTTGATAGTGAAGGTTTTATTGGAAAGAGCTCTAGCCTAGATCCCAGCATGCCCAGGTTCAATATTTAGCAGTAGGATTATTGATATCTACTTTATTTCATCTGCTAAATAGAGGGTCTGAGTTAAATGACCTTTGAAGTCCTTTTTGCTCTAAAATTACTGTCTTACAAATCTTTATAGTTTATATGATGCTGTGGTGTTGGACAGGAATATAACCCCATTGCAGCTGCATTTTTAGGACATTTTAGTGATGCCAAGGGCAATATTTGTGTGTATGTGTGTGTATTCATTTGAAAAACATTCAGTACCTACTGTGGTAGTTTTTCCTGTTTATCTTTTATAAGGTTTTCTTTTTAATGTTAAATTTATGTTGGTAGAATATGTGAAAATATCACAAATGTTGAATTATGAGTCTTAAAAGTGAGAGAAATTATAACAGTCTACCCCTACATGCTGATCTCAGTTAATGAGATACAGTAGGCCAGTCCACACTGAATGCCCTTGGCTGATACGTATCATATACTGTCATCTATTAAGCGTTACACCACCTTTTGGAGAATAGGACATGTCTAAAACATGGATTATTTATCTCAAGGAACTGCTTTTTCTTGCCATTTATTTTGTGAGTTAGTTTTGAGCCATAGTGAGTAATAAAGGGATACAAGCAAAGATCGTTGTGCTGGTTATTAAAATACAAGCTTTATACAGGCTAGTAGCTTGAAGTGCCTCTAAAAAATGGACAAGGAAAAAAGAAGGTAAAGATTATTAAATGAGGTGAGCCAGCCAGAATGCGGACCAGGGAGAACCAGGAAGGAAGCTAAACCCTGCCTGTGAGCCAGCTGGTGGGCTGGCTGGGGAGAGAACAGCTCCCCACTTCACCCCCCAGCAACCTGCTGATTTAGAGGAACTGTATTGTTTAATTGACTGTGCAAGCCTAAAGTTGGTAGTCTGAGCAACTATTTAAAGGACAACAACATGCAATATAGTAACTATTGTATATTTCCCACTGTCTTGTCACTGTTTTGATTCATTTTAGTGTTGTTTTATTCCCTTTAAAGTTAAAAAAAAAAGATTAAATGACTTTTACGGTATAAGGGGTATGTGTGTGTGTGTGTGTTTCTGTTTCTCTCTGTGTGTGTTTGTTTCTGCAGCACTGGGGATTGAACCCAGGGTCTCATACACCCTACACAAGCTTCCCAATTTGTGTCATTTGATAGAGGATGGCCTTGTGTTCACAGATACTTACCAAGTTTGTATCATGTGCACCTGCATAGTGGAGATGGTGGAGATACATTAGTGAACACAATGCGATATATGCATGCCTGGATTTCATAATTTAGTAGGAAATATAAGTTACACAAGAGATGTAGACTGATAGGTCAATTTTGCCCATGCAAAATGCTGAATAAATATTCTAACTGGTTCCTATGAACACATAAACTACATCTTTTATCACTTCAGCCTCTCTCTGCCTGTTCCCATTGCTGCATTTCATTGGAAACATGGAGTAAGAAAAAATATTGAAATTATATACTTAAGTCACTGGATCTCCAAAAGATCAGGATCTCCAAAGTATGTGTGTACAGTGTATGTGGTTGGGGAGAAAAGGTTGAGAACTGACTCTGGGTCAGTAACATTCAATCTGAATTTGTAGGATGGGTCACATTCTTTAAAACAAACCCACATTTTAATTACTTTGCTTTTGTTTATAGGTCCAGGGGCAAGTTCATCCAACTCTTGAGTCTAATGATGATGCTCTTCAGTATGTTGAAGAATTAATTTTGCAGTTATTAAATATGCTTTGCCAAGCTCAGCCCCGAAGTGCTTCAGATGTAGAGGTATGACAAATTTTGCCTTGTATTAAATATATACATCTATGTGTTTTTTGTAGTATCAGTGAAGGGAGAGTTCTTTCGTTTCACAAAGTGTGTATATATCATATATAAGAAAGTAAAATCTGGATTTCTTTAAACTTAATATTGCATATATGATGGCTTGATATGTTTTAGCTATGAAACTAGTCCATATTTTGCTTCTTAAGTTAAAATGAGCAATTCCTTGATGCTAGAATGCTAATTCTGATAACTTTAAGAATAGAATATGTCTGGTATTTCTTTTATTTGCAAAACAAGTTAGTATCCCAAAAATAATTCCATTAATCTTTGTAAGGTGAGAGAACTGAGAATGCTACAATATCTGAGTGAATGTAACAAAATACGTTGGTACCAGAGGAGGACCAATTGAATTTAAGATTTCATTAGTAACTATGGTGGTGGCTGAAACAGAGTGAAGGTGCCCAAGGTGAAGTATTTACAGAGTATTTCATATGTCCTTGATATAAGCAACACAGTCACAAGGATGATGGCAGGACTTTAGATGAGCGTAGAAGAATGATGTTCTAGAAGCAGCATATAAAAATGCTTGCTGTGGATGCTAGAACAAAGAATTCCTATTCTAGAAGTCTTTGGAGGAGATCCAGATTTAGGTTGAGGCAAAGAAGTATCAAGGAATACTGAATTATAGAGGCTGTAGATGTAGAACTGATTGTATACTATGGAATAGTAATTCACTTTGATTTCTTAAGTAATTCAGAGTAGGTTTCTTGCATTTTCTCATTGAATTATAAAGTCATTTTCATTTGCAGTTTCCTTGTATTTACTTTGGGCGTCACAGAATGAATCTTGCAGAGAACACATCTGAGCTTCTCATTAACTATTCCTACTAGGTTCCCTACTATATTTATAAATGTAGTATCCAACCTATGTCTTGTGTATTGAATGAATTTATATGTTTTATCTTATTATGTGGATGTTGTACACTCTAGGAATTTATTAGTTTGCTGACATTGCATATTCAAACTTACCTTTTCCCAGATATGTATACAGTACTGTGCTCATTTAATTTTATCCTTATAATTAATATAGAGACTAATACATCATTTCCTAATATATTGAAGGGCATCTTCATGAATTCTCAGAAATAAGAATAAGCCCTTCAGTTTTCTACTTGCATAGGCTTAATTAATATCTAGATTTGAGACTCAAAGGATATTTTTAGCTTTTAAATATTCTCTTAGAAGAGAACTTCTGACATATCTAAGATATGTAGATTCTCTGCCTTATTATTTTTAAGCACTTCACCTGGCTCTTAAATACAGGCAGCCATATGGGATTCTGGTGAGTTGGTTTTGGGGCTGGGGATGGATTTTTTTTTTTAAAGCATGTGCTGTAACAGTATGATAGCAGTACAAATATCAATTAGTTGTATAATAGGCTTTGTAATTTCAAAGTACTGCTATATAAAAAAATTTTTTTTGGATTGAACTCACAACCTCACACCTGCCAGGCAGGCACTTACGCCACTGAGCTAAATCCCCGGCCCTATTTTTTGAGACAGGGTCTCACTATGCAGTTCAGGTTGGCCTTGAACTCACTTTGTAGCCCAGACTGGTCTTGAACTCACAGTGGTCCTCCTGCCTCAGCCTCCTGAGTGCTGGGATTAAAGGCGTGTGCCACCACGCCTGGCTATAGCTATGTAAATGTTTATGTCCTTACCACAACCCTGTGAGGTATTATTCTCCTATTGTATATATGGGAATGTTGACCCTCAGAAGAAAACAGTCAGAAATGATCGACTAGTTTTTTAATGATTAGTCTAATACTCTTCTTCCCATACCATTTCTGGAAAGGTGTTTAGATAATAAAAAATATGTAGATGGGGAGATATTGAGATAAGTATAATGGTGTTTTAGTATCTTCCGGCTGCTCTAACAAAATACCTTAGACGGTAAATTTATAAAAGCATGAATTTATTGCTTATAGTTAGTTCTTGGAGGTTAGAAAATCCAAGATTAAGGTGCCAGTGATAAGTGTGTGGTGAGGGCTTGCGTCTGCTTCTGTGTATGCTGATGTGACCCAAGGGGGGTGTGTTCAAGCCCTTTTTTAAGGAGCGCTGATCCCAACCATGAGGATGGAGCCCTTATGACGTGCTCACCTTCTAAAGCCTCCTCTCAAATAAAAGAAAATAATTTCTGTTTTGTATATCCCTTCACCTGCTTCCCCTTCCCTCCTCTCTTTTTTTCAGCTGCCCTTGCTTCCCCAGTATTTTGGACCTTAATCCCCCAATGGAGATTAGGTTTCAACAGACTTTCAGATCATAGCAAGTGGTATCTTAGATTCTTTTGTCAGGAAATGATTTTGCATTTACTTCATCCATTAAGATCCAATATTTTAAAAATATACTTACAGAGCTTTCTTTTAAAAGTAGTCAGGTCCCTAAATTTAGCAAGTTCTTCATATATATAGGGATGACACTCTTCCCCTCTTCAAAAGGCGTATGTTAAATTTATTTAGAATGGTTTGAGTTCAGCTTCTGTTCTTTACTACTGTTTTTGTTTTTCTTTGTCTTTTTGAGACAGTGTCTTGCTATGCAGTTCAGCCTGGCCTTGAGCTCACTTTGTAGCCCAAGCTGGTCTCGAACTTGCAACAAGCCTCCTGTCTCCCACCTGAGTGCTAGGATTACAGGTGCACACCACCATAACCGGCTTCTACTGCTTTTCTGTCTCTACTACACACGAGTGTTTTTTAAGACTTCAAGTCATGATCCATTTATAAATCACTTTGCTGTACTGGCCAACCAACTTTTTTTTCCTTCTTCCTGGGAATTGAACCAAGGCCTTATGCATGCTAGCCAAGTGTAGCAGTGAACCAGATCTCCTTTCCCCTTTAAAATTTTTTATTTTGAGACAGGATCTCAAATTGCTCATATTGGCTTTTAATGCTCAATCCTCCTGCCTCAGTCTCCTGAATTATTAGTATTAGAGGTTTATGGCAATGTTTCTGACCCAACTAACATCAAAAAACAAACAAACAATAGAAAAGACTAGTGTCCTTCATGTAATCAGGACAGGTTTTATTTATGAAACTCTGTTTTAGTTGAGTGTATATGTAATGTGTGAGAGTAGAATGTAAAATGTATTGAGAATTTCACTTTTTACAATGAGTTGAATTTTTTTACATGTTAGAAAGCTTCAGGGTCATGCCATTATTAGGTTACAAACCCATTTTTGTAAACACCTTAATTAAAAACCATGGTAAATTTAGTCTTAACTCTCTTCTCAGTGTTGGATTAGTCAGTGTATGCAGTTGATTCAGATAAAAGAAAATAATTTGTTTTTTACATTCCTTTCATCTGCTTCCCCTTTCCCTTCTCTTTTTTTCCCCCGTATTTTGGACCTTTGTATTGTTTTATCCTGTGAACATGAGGATCTCGACAAATAAGTTTTTAGCTAAGCAGTTGAAAAGATTTAACTCCATTTTTAACTACAGTTTCTTTCAACACACTTATAATTACATTAATTAGAATTGAAATGTTTATTTTTTAAATTTGGCAGCTGATTTAACCTTGAACATGGATGGTTTAAATTTCCTAATTTATTAATTTGCTCATAGGATATCATAGAATCATTATATTTCTCCCTGTTCTGCCCCTAGAGTATCACATGGCAATCTCTTTTTTATTTCCCTTTTTGAATAGCAACTGATAACACCTTTTATTCAGGTTTATAGTCAAGGTGCAATGTTTAACTTCATTTAGTTTTTATGTACTACTGGTTGAATTTTAAATGTTAAAAGTTATATAGTAGCGACCTCTATTGGTTTAAATTGTGTCTTGCAAGTAACTTTTAAAACCTTGCGGCAGAGTTTGAGGTACACAAACCTGTAATCCCAGCACTCTGGAGGCTGAGGCAAGAGAATTACAAGTTTGATGGAAGCCAAGGCTACACAGTGGGTTCAAGGCCCACCTGGAATATATAGTGAGACCTTAACTCAAAAATAAAATAAAATAAAACCTTAAGAGAATGAAAAAACACATTTTATTTTAAATGAATTACATTAGTTTATTAGGGTAAGGAAATTCAGCTATTATACTAACTTGAGTTGTTCATTTTCAATGAAAATTTTAACTAAATAACTGGTAGATATTAAATTGAAGTATTTTTGTTAAAAACAAAGGGCCTATGGAGAACTTGAAACTAAAATGTATTAAGTCACTTTTACCAATGTAATCCATTGATTTCCACTTATAAAGAATTATTAAGCTGGAGCTTGTAATTAATATTCAAAGTAAGGACAATTGGATTTATATATATATTTTTTTTTATTTTTATTTATTTATTTATTTTTTTGTACTGGGGATCGAACTCATGACCTCGCACTTGCCAGATAGGCACTTATGCCACTGAGCCAAATCCCTGGCCTATATATATGCTTCTTGAGCTTCAGTCTTGTTCCTTAAAATTTCATAAAAGTAATGTTTAAAAATGGACTCTATTTGTTCTTGTCATCAGCTTTGTCACAGTAAACTTGGAGTTCTATGATTTTTCCCCTAGATAACAGAAGGAATGCTTTAGTCTCTTAATTGCCTGATTAAGAAATAAAAACATTGACAATTTTCGTTTTCTCTTAGCTTAAGTATGTTTACAGTGGAAACTATACCATAAAAGCTCTACCTTTGGTATTTGATTTTAAAAGTAAATTTTAAGTGAACAGCACTACTTCATTTATTTGTTGCTTAGTTATTTTTCTCTTTTCCAAGGAACGTGTTCAAAAAAGTTTTCCTCATCCAATTGATAAGTGGGCAATAGCTGATGCCCAATCAGCTATTGAAAAGAGAAAGCGAAGAAATCCTTTATCTCTCCCAGTAGAAAAAATTCATCCTTTATTAAAGGTAAAGCTAAAATACTGTTACCTTCTTGCCTTTAACAAGCAAAATAAAACCTACTTATTTTCAACACCAATAATGTTTCAACTGAAGAATAAAATTCTTTCATTTTAAGGGTCTAGGGACTCAGGTGGAGTGGGGAAGGATGACAAGAAAGTGTAAGTTGGGTAACATGATTGAAGTTAATTTTATACCAAGGGTAATGAGCAAATTGAAAGTATTAAGAAAAATTATTGTATTTTATCTTGTGTTATCAGAACCAAACGAGAATTTATCAAAGTCCTCCCTTTTTATTGGTTTGACCTAAGTGTCCCTGTAATATTCATGTCCTGTGTCCAACCTGCCTTCCCTAACCCCACTACCTTTCAAATGTTAAAAGAAAAATACAGTTTTGTTACTTACATGTTTTGTATGCAGCCAAAGACAATTCCTCTTCACTTGAAAGGGGAGGGACCAAAAAAATGCTGCAGACTGGATGTGGGACATAAATATTTTATGTAGGAACTTTTGTGTAATTGATATAGGTCTATGTTTAATTTTTGAAACAGCAATCCCTGACCCCCCCAAAACCAGAAATTCCCTGAAGATTATCCAAACTAGTCTTTCCTACTTACCATTTCATTCAGTCAGTTTAATCTCTGTAGAACTAATAGAGTAACTACTGGAAACCCCATTAATACTATTTCTGTTTTATTTACTAAAATGAGCAAACTATTGATTAACTCAACAAAAATACAGTTATTACAATAATTTAACACCCAAATATTTTTAGAGTTCAATCATTTTGTATACACTGTAATTTGGGAAAAATGTTAATGTTTGCATGTATTGTCTGTGAGTTTTATTCTTTAATGAAATTACTATTATTACCTCTACTTTATAAATGTTATAAATGAGATAGCAGAGACAGAAAATGATTAAGTAACTCCTGGTCTGAGTTCATAACACCCCTAGTGATAGTGTTAGTGTTAGGGAATCCAGGTCTCCTTAATGTCCAAAATTTAAGACTAACCAAGAGATGGGGGGAAAGGGGAGGAAAGGGAGGGGCAGGGGAACAAAAAAGAATTCATATGTATTATGTACATGTACCAACTCCCTCTGATGAATATAATTATATACTGTAAATATATACTAATAAAGCTTTTTAAATTTAAAACAACAAAACAAGACTAAACACTTGGATGATAAACATTTAAGACTGTCAAAAGTTGTATTTTACAATTGGTGATTGAATAGAAGTATCTTTTTCCTAATTACAGGTCTAAGGAAATTATAAGTTATAGAAAATTACTAAATTTTTAATAATTGCATATTTCTTTGTAATTTCCTTTTCAAGATTTTCGTTCACTATACTTTGATTAGAGTGTAAGAGAACAAGTTAAGATATGTGCATGTTGTTAATCATCCTAAATTTTGAGTTTTTAATTGTGGATATCATTTTAACTTATTGATACATCTTTATCATGATACATTAATAGTTTTTACATTACAAATTCAGTCTGTCCCCAGTTTATAGTAAACTTATTTAAAAGATTTTCCCCCTTAGTTGGATTATTTAGAATTTGTTCTCCTTTTAGGAATTAGTCAGCGCCACAAAATATCATATTCTCTTTGAAGTCTAATAATAGGACTATCTAATATGCTCTTAATAACTACCATTGTTCAGTCAGATACAACATTAATTTTTTTCATAGAAACAGCTTGGGATACCAGGAATGTGCCATGAAAGTTTTAGGGAGCCTAAGTTCCTTGGGAAATGATAGAAATGTAAGACTAATAGATATTCCTGAATATCAATAATAAATTCACTGTTTGTATAAAAGAAAAAAAACTTATTTGTCATAGTTACTTCCAGGTATTCTTACTTAGGTAACAAAGAGCACCTGCTCCCCTATACCAGACTTGGGTTTCCCTTACTAGGTTAGGGATTATCTGCTTGGTAATGTATACTTTGCAAGTACTTTATATATGAACAAGGGTAGTTTTGCCTTGTTTTTCCTTACTTTATATTTTTCAATCATAATACATATATTATTCATAATTGAACTACTTAATGGTAATTATAAAATTATAGGTTGGCAATCACAGTTCTCAGTAAAAGCTAAGCTAAGTTGCATATGTTTTGTGTTTTTAATCAGTGTGTTAAATTTATAGTATGAAACATAAATATGCTTTGTGTTTAATTTGCAGGAGGTCCTAGGTTATAAAATTGACCACCAGGTTTCTGTTTACATAGTAGCAGTATTAGAATATATTTCTGCAGACATTTTAAAGCTGGTGGGGAATTATGTAAGAAATATACGCCATTATGAAATTACAAAACAGGATATTAAAGTGGCAATGTGTGCTGATAAGGTAAGAATTAAGCTTCTGTTTTTTTGGGATTTTTTTTCAGTGGTGGTGGTGCTGGGGTTTGAACCTAAGGCCTTGTGCATGCTAAGAAAGTGTTCTACTGCTGAGCTACATACATCTCTAGGCTCTTTTTGTTCTGAAACAAGGTCTTGCTAACTGGCCTAGGCTGGTTTCAAACTTGTGATCCTTCTGTCTCAGTCTCTTGAGTAGCTGAGATCACAGGCTATGCCACCACACTCAGCTTATTCTTATATTTTCATTTGTGATTTATTGGATGCTAACTTACTGATCAGACAGAATAAAACTGTACTATGTGTTGGGCGATATTTCAGTACTACATGTTGGAGGATACGTCAGTAATCAAATAACACGTATTCAAGATGCTAGTTTATAGAAATAAGATATTAGCTATATCATATTAAAATGTGTGTAAACATGTAGTTTTTTCTTATGTATTGCTATAACTAGGGTTAATTATAGTAGTAATATCTTAATAGTGAAATTTCTTAAAATTTTATTCAAATTGGAAGATTCAGAATGTTAAAGGGTGGGCATGGTGGTGCACACCTATAATCCCAGCACTTGGAAGGTTGAGGCAGGAGGATCGCCCTGAATTCAAAGCCAGCATGCACTGCATAGTGAGTTCAAGGCCAGTCTGAGGAAAGCCAGTGTAAGTTAGACCTGTCTCCAGAACCCCCCCAAAAAAGTTATAGATTTACTTGAAAACAATCTTTGAAAATATAAAAATTTTAATAGATTTATTTCAGCATCTAGTTTTAAATGCTGCTTGTGTGGTGTTTCAATAATAGTATTAAGAGAACGTTTATTGAAAACTAAGCATACACTTGGTTTAATCCATTTGGTCATTATAATACATCTCTAAGGCAGGTAATCTTATTCAGATGATTTTTCTGTAAGTTTGCAAAAAGGGGATAGATGGGTTTTCACCAAGAGTAATAATGGTAAACTTTTTGGAGAAAACAAATGTAGGAAAATAGGCCAACTAGAAGAATCAAAGTATTATACTCGAATATGAGAGAGTGAAGACATGGATTAAAATGAGGATGGCAAGGTATGGAACAGAGGACACCAAGTCAGAGAAAAACTCAGTACAGAATTTGGAAATAAATTAGAAGTAATAGGTTACCAAGAGAGACAGACATACTAGTTATTAATAGAGAACTTGTAGGAGGCATTTGTGATATTGGATGTAGAATTCTGTTTTAGAGAAATTTTATGGGCCCTGTTCATCTATATAGTGCCCTTTTTTTTCCCCTTTGGTGTACTGGGAATCGAACTCAGAATCTTGCACTTGCCAGGCAGGCACTTGTGTCGCTGAGCTATATCCCCAGCCCTTTTTAGAGGAACTTTAAAGAAGCTGTGAAGAGGTGGTGGCAATAGCCAGAAGACAATTGTATGCCTGCTTTTATGTCATTTAAGAACTTTATTCAGAGAACCTCTTAGGGCATTTGTCTTCCAATTTGACTTTATTAATATTTTATACTTTTTAAAAATTTGACTATATAGGTATTGATGGATATGTTTCATCAAGACGTAGAAGATATAAATATATTATCTTTAACGGATGAAGAACCTTCCACCTCAGGAGAACAAACTTACTATGATTTGGTAAAAGCATTTATGGCAGAAATTCGACAATATATAAGGGAACTAAATCTAATTATAAAAGTTTTTAGAGAACCCTTTGTCTCCAATTCTAAATTGTTTTCAGCTAATGTAAGTATATTTTATATGGCTGTCATTGTGTTGTTAAATTTGCATGACCACTGCAAATTTGAATTTGTATAGTTCATGTTCACTAATTTGTCAGTTTTTAAAATTAGGGGTTAAAAAAATAAAAAATAAAAAAATAAAAAAATAAAATTGTGGGGTTTAATTCACGATCACAGAGAACACACATTAGAAATTAAAAGACAAACTCTAAAGTAGTGATTATGTACATGAAAATATATTCACAGAATCTTCCATGTTCTCCAAAGAACAAATCCTCTTACTTAGGTAGAAGATAGTTTTGTTTTATTTGGCTCATTTGAGTCATTTAACCAATGCTTCATCAAAGCAAGCTATACTGCCAGGCACTGCACTTAGCAACAGGAATTCAAAGATAAATAAGCAAAGTTTCTTCCCTCAAGTTTAGTGAACATAGTGATGTAAACTTAAATTTTAATTATATTACAAAATGGTAGTAACCATAATAGAAATATGACAACAGTAGTGAAAAGACAAAGGAAGAACCCAGCAACAGTGAAATTCAGACAAGGGACCACTGGTCTTACAAAAGTAATCAAAG
The DNA here is from genome assembly GCA_004363535.1 of Dasyprocta punctata. Taxonomy (NCBI): domain Eukaryota; kingdom Metazoa; phylum Chordata; class Mammalia; order Rodentia; family Dasyproctidae; genus Dasyprocta; species Dasyprocta punctata. The sequence goes on from RJWM01006604.1 coordinate 70,248, forward strand.
TAACCTAATTGGGACCTAATTGAGGAAATGCTGAGTGAAAATAGGTGGGTTACACTAATAGTAATTCCAAAAACCATAACCATACAACCATAAATGGCTAATGTAGAAGCATTGCCATTTGTGCTCAAGATATGGCAATGAGTAAACACTAAAATATGGAGTAAAGGCTAGAGGTGTAGCTCAGGAGTAGAGCATTTGCTTATTATCACGTGAGGCCTTCAGTTCGATCCTCAGCAAAACAAAAATAAGGATTAGATTACAGTGATAGTTGCACAAGTTTATGAATTACTTTAAATGGATAAATTATAAGGTGTATGAACTATGTATTAGCAAAGCTGCAAAAATTTTTTAAAAAGTAAAGGCACAGATGTCTTGAGACACAAAAATCAAGAACCAAGTATTGGCCAAAATGTGTTCAACAACCATAATCATTGGAAACATGCAAATTAAAGTAACAGTGAGTGCTGTTACATACTCAGTAGAAAGACTCAAAAGAAATAAATGACTGACAATATCAAATGCTATAAAGGATGTGGAGCAATTGCTTGTGGGAATGTAAAATACCCGTAGTACTTGTGAGGTGTTACTAATTATTTCTTCTTGGGTGGGGGTTAGTACTGAGGATTGAGCCCAGGGCCTTGCATGTTATGCAAGTGCTCTACCACTAAGCTACAGCCCTAGCCCATGAGTCTAAAGTAGTATAAACATTTTAGAAAAAAATTTTGAAATTTTTTTTCCCCCTGGCACCAGGGATTGAACTCACAACCTTGCGCCTGCCTGACAGGCGCATAAGCCGCTGAGCCAAACTCCCGGCCCTGGTTTTTTGAGGCAGGGTCACACTGTGTAGCTCAGGCTGGCCTTTGAAAATGTTATTATGCAACAAATATAAACACAGTCATACCATCCAGCAATTCTATTCCTCAGTTTTTACCCAGAACAAATGAAAATATGTCCATACAAAACTTGTTTATGAATGTTCATACCAGCTTCATTAGTAATAGTCTAAAACTGGAAAGACCCAAATGTCCACCAAAGGAAAATAGATAAACAGTTATGATCTGTCCATATCATGGAATGCTACTCAGCAACAAAAAAGAATGAAATAGTTGTGCGTGGATGTATCTCAAAGAGATGAGCAAAGAAGCACAAAAGATTAGATATGACTCCACTTATTTGATATTCTAGAAAAGGTACTTTTCTAGTGACAGAAAGGAAATTGTTGGTTTTCTAGGAACAAAGACAGTAAGGGTTGACAGGGATGGGGCATAAGGAAAGTTTTATGGTGATGAAAATATTGCATATCTTGGCTATGATGGTGAGTACAAAGATGAGGAACTACATTAAATCTCACCAAAGATAATATTTAAAGTAGTTGTATCTTACTATATAGTGTACATGAACCATACTTCAAAGTTGATTTGACTAAAATTATAGTCACAGATAAAAAATAAATAATAGTACCAATGAATTTTAATGTGATAGTACAAAATTCATATGGTTTCAAACTCTATGTTACAATTGACCTTTAAGAAACTACCACTTATTAAATTTTGGTGCAGCAACATAAAGTATATTCACTATTTATATGAAATATCTAGAATAGGCAAATTCATAGACATAGAATGTAGAATATTGGTTGCCAGAGATGGAAAAAGGAGAAATAGAGAATGATGGATAATCTGGTAGGATGTCTTTAGGGGGTAATAAAATGTTCTAAAATATGATAGATTGTACAACCATGTAAATATACTGAAAATTATTAAATACTAAGTATATTTTATAAGGGAAAATTTATGATATATAAATATTTCAGTAGAAAAATTAGAGAAAAGTATAGTCATAATCATATCATATCAAAATATTCCTCCCTTTCCTACTACATAACTGTATCAAATTAGACTTTCTTCACATGGGATGCCAAAATAGATATGAAAACCCTATTGTATTCTCTTAAACTACATTAGATTTCCAAAATGTAAAACAAAACAATTTTCTACTGTTGTCAGAAAAAATTTTTTAAATTTAATTTTAAAGGGAGTAAAACAGCAATAAAATGAATCAAAACAGTGATGACAGTAGGAAATTTACAATAATTACTATAAATTGCATATTGTCCTCTAAACAATTGCTTAGCTTTAGGCTTGCAAAGTCAAACAGTATAGTGCCTCTGAATCAGCAGGTGGTTCATGGCGGGGGGCTGTTCTGCTCTCCCCAGCCCACACACAAAAAAGTGATTTTTTTCATGAAACTATTATTTATGTTAATCTATAATTAGCTTATTTTTATTTTTAAATAAATGTTTTTTACTTGCTAATTATTTTACTATGACATTTTGTTTTTTATAGAAATATAAAAAATGATCAGACAATCAAATAATGACAACACAAACTATTCTTTTTGATGAACAAACAGAATTAGTAGTATAGTTATCTATCTTGCACACTTATACCTACATACATATAATCTTTTCCTTTCTTCCATTTCTCCTTTCTCCTATCCCAGGTGTTCTTTAATTTTGAGCACTTTCTTTCCCTTTCATTATTACAATATTGTACATTTTGGATCTTATTACTCTTTCAGATTTTTATTATTTATTTTTTACACTAGGGAGACTATGATATTTACAAACGTGAGTCTGATTTATTTCACTTATGAGTATAGTCTCAAGTTGCCCCCATTTACCTATAAAAGCCTCAAGATCATCCAATTTTTTTTAATAAATGTTTAAAAAATTCTTGGTTTTGGGACTGGGGATTTAGCTCAGTGGCACAAGAGCCTATCTGGCAAGCGCAAGGTCATGAGTTCAATCACTGGTACCCAAAATAAAAAAAAATTCTTGGCCTTAACTTCTAATATGGTAACAATTGATAGATATTATGCAAAAACTTTTTAGAGTTTTCAGTAATTTTTAAGTGTGAAAAAGTCCTTTGACAGTGTCTTGGTTACTTTTCTCCTGTTGCTGAGACAAAATACCCGGCACTGAAAATTAAGGAAAGAAAGGTTTATTTAGCTCACAGTTTGTAGAGGTTTCAGTCCATAATCAGCAGGCTCCAAGGTAGGGTGGCTTATGGCAGAGGGCAGCAGTTCTTAGTGGCAGAAAACAGCAAAAGCAACAAGGGCAAAAAGGGAAGAGTGCGGAAGACTCGGTCCCTTATATCGTATGTAGGCTACTGACTCTAGTGTGGGTGTAGCACTCACACCCATAATCCCAGCATTGGACCATGAATTAATCACAAACTCTAGAAGCCTGCCCCCAATACTGTATAAGGCTTTGGCGGGGACATATAGACACAAATCATAACAGACAAAGTGTGAGAACCACTGCCATGGAAAAATGTATTTTTACATTGTACATCACTGAAAAACAAATTCTTAATTGCATTTATATTTGTAAGTCATTAAAATCTGTCAGTGTATCTGCCATGTTAAAATTTGAGACTAAAGTGAATTACTAGCTAAAACTTGTCTATTATTATATAACTAACTGAATTAATCTATTTCCCTCTTCCTTTCCCAACAGGATGTTGAAAATATATTTAGTCGTATAGTAGATATACATGAACTTAGTGTAAAGTTATTGGGCCATATAGAAGACACTGTAGAAATGACAGATGAAGGCAGTCCCCATCCCTTAGTAGGAAGCTGCTTTGAAGACTTAGCAGAGGTGAGTACTTCAGTTATATATCAAAAGTAGTTTATTTGTACATTTACTTTTGGATTACAATTGGGCATCTTAATTCTTATTTATAGTCAAAGTCATAGTTATTAACTGCTGACTACTAAATTAGTTACTGCTTACTACTGTATATGTTATTTCCCTTTTCCTCATAGGTCATTGTAAACATTTTTTCTGTTATCAAACATAGAAAAAGTGGTCTCTCATTATGTAAAAACAGATCCTATGTCAAGAGGCGTGATAGCTGATAACCTAATGTAAAATCTTTCATAGCAAGACCAAGAAAAGTCAGTGAAGTATTTGGATCTGGAGTCAGACTACTTGTGTTCCACTATAAGTTCTGCAGTTTATTAGTTGTGTGATCATGGACAAGTTATTCAGGATGATGATAATAACACAACTCAAGATTTTTGTGAAAATTAAGTAAGATTACCTATGATGTATTCCACTAACCACCTTCGTACAATGAGCTACTCAGTATGTAACTACTTAAGTATTATTTAAAATAGGACAAATGAAGCAACAAGTCGTGTCCAGGGCCCAGATGATTAAGGTATCACAGGGCAGAAAATTGGCTAAACTTCTCTGAATATTTTAAACACTAAAATATATGAGTTAGTCCTAATAAGTTAGCAGTGTTAGTAATTCTAATGTTTTTAGCTTTTGCTGTTTTCACTTTAAAATCCACTCTATCTTTTATTATAACACTGTGTTGAACTTGTTTTAAAAAATAGAGATATAATAATAGCTAGACTACAGGAGAATCAGAAACTAGAAAAGAATGCTGTTGTTAATTCTATTTAGCATTCTATTAGAGGTACAGCCTGGTACAAAAAAGACAGAAAAAAAAATATACAGGCCAAGTTGTCCTATTTGCCATGTCATTTCTCCTATGTGTCCTATTGGTAGTCTATATAATTGTCTATGTAGCCAATCTTAGAAAATTGTGTATCATTAGAACTAGTAGTCAGACTCATTATAGTGGCTAGATAAAAGATTAGTATATAAAAATTGATAGCATTACTGTGCTCAGTTACAATGGATTGTAACTGAGCACAGTAATGTTATACAGTGGTACCTCTTCACGAACTTAATTCTTTCCATGATTCTGGTCCAAGCCAAATTGAGTAAGAACTGAATAAAATTAAATGGTTAGGCTCAATATTGATCTTATGGGAACATCTGATTCAATTCTCATCCAATTTGGTTTGTGACCAGAACTGTGGGAAGAATTAAGTTCATGAACTGAGGTACCACTGTATAATATTAAAGACAAAAGGTTCCTTTCACTTTTTGATTGAAAGGTACTTGGTAATAAACCTCATAAGGGACTCAGGATATAGCTCAGTGGCAGAATGCTTGCCTACCGTGCATGAGGCCTGGGGTTTGATCCACAGCAACACATACACATACACATACATGCAGTAATAAGCCTAGATAAAGATATACAGGGCCGGGGGTTTAGCTCAGGGGCACAAGTGCCTGCCTTGCAAGTGCAAGGTCATGAGTTTGATCCCTGGTACCCAAAAAACAAAAAACAAACAAAAAAAAATGCAGGAGTTTTATTAAGAAAAATCATAATTTGAAGCCAGGCGTGGTGGCACATGCCTTTAGTCCCAGCACTTGGGAGGCTGAGGTAGGAGGAGCGTTGTGAGTTCGAGGCCGGCTTGGACTACAACACAAGCACAAGGCCCACCTGAGCTACATAGTGCGACCCTGCCTCAAAAAACTAGGGCCAGGATTTTGGCTCAGTGGCTTAGGTGTGAAGTTGTGAGTTCAATCCCTGGTGCCACAAAAACAAAACAAACAAACAAAAAAAAAATAGAAAAAAGAAAAATCATAATTTGACTCATCAGGAATATATGAGTAAATGGAGTACATACCAGGTTTATGGGCAGACTCAATATTTTAATAATGCTCGCTGTCCACAAAATAATCCATAAATCTAGGACCTAGCAAGCTGATCCTAAAATTCATGTGTAAGAATAAAGAGACAAAAATAGCAATATGGAGCAAGAACCAGTTTAGGGCAATTGTCCTATCACACATTAAGATTTATTATAAAGATATAGTATTAAGTAAGTGTGTAGTATTGGTGCTGATACAATCAGACAGTAGAACACAATAGAGAGCCTTGGGGAAAAAATACATGTACATTCTTAATATGTGACAGAGATAACATTAATCAGTAGGGAAAGAAGTACTTAATAATTGATATTGAGTCAAAACTGGTTTACCATATGGGAAAAAAAATTCATTCTATAGCTTACATCATTCTCAAGAAGTTCTCTTGGTTACTTTTCTCTTAGCTGAGACAAAATATCCAGTATTCCATGTGAAGGGAGGAAAGGTTTATTTAGCTTACAGTTTGTAGAGGTTTCAACTCATAATTGGCCAGCTCCATGGCAGGTTGGCTTGGTAGAGAAGAACAGTTCATGAGACAGACTGTAGCAAAGCAACAAAGGACCTTAACAGCATTTTTCTGGCCCTCTTATATTGTATCTAGGGTGGTGGCATTAGGGGGTGCCAAACCAATTAGTGAATTATACAGTAATTGCACACTCTTAATCCCAGCATCACATACTATAGATCCAGCCACCTCTCAAAAAGCCCCACCTATGACCGCGTAAGGCTTTGAGGGGACATGTAGGCCCAAACGATAACATTTTCAATAGATTTAAAAAGTCAAAAAACTCCTATGTTCATGGATTAGAATAATCAATACTGTTAAAAAAAATCCATGCCACCGACCCAAAGCAATCTGCAGCTTCAGTGCACTCTGTCTCAAGATACCTGTGGCATTCTTCACACAACTAGGAGAAACAATCCTAAAATTTGTATGGAACCACAAAAACCCTAAATAGCAAAGCAATCTTGAGCAAAAAGCAGGGAGTAGGTGGAATTATACTGACTTCAATATATATGCTACATGGAGCTGGGGATGTAGCTCAGTTATAGGGCACTTGCCTAGCATGTGCAAGGCCCTGGGTTTAATGCCTAGCACTGCAGAAAATCAAAAAACTGCAAGTTGTAATAATAAAAAAAAATATATGGTGTTGGCATAAAAACAGAGACAAAGTCAGGCGCGGTGGCGCATGCCTTTAATCCCAGCACTCAGGAGGCTGAGGTAGGAGGAGCATTGTGAGTTTGAGGCCGGTCTGGGCTACAACGCGAGCACAGGGCCGGCCTGAGCTACATAGTGTGACCCTGCCTCAAAAAAAACCAGGGCTGGGAGTTTGGCTCAGTGGTTTAAGCGCCTGTCTGGCAGGTGTGAGGTTGTGAGTTTGATCCCCGGTGCCGCAAAAAAATAAATAAATAAATAAAAACAGACAAACTAGTAGAGAACCCAAAAGTAAACCCACATACATCTACAACCAACTGATCTTCAACACAGGCATTATGAATACATACCACAAAAAGTCTTTTTGATAAAAGGTTCTGGGAAAACTGGATATCCATATGCAGAAGAATGAAATGACCTCTCTCATGATAAAAAAAAAAATTCTCTAAAAATATATTAAAGACCTAAATGTAAGACTTTAAACTGAAAAATACCAGAAGGAGACAATGGCAAAACCTTTGATACATTGGAATAGATGAGAATTTGTCTGTATAAGATCTCAAAGACATGAAAAACAAAAGCAAAAATAACAAATGGGAGAAAACATTTGAAATTATACATTTGATAACAGGTTAATGTCCAGAATATATAAGGAACTCAACTCACTAGCCCACACACACAAAAAAGTGAAATTATCTGTTAATAGTTTAGATCTAAAATGCTAACATGTCTCCCAGGAGCCTCATGTGTTCAGAGGTTGGACTTTGGAAAGGTGATTGGGTCATGGGAGTGTTATACTTATCAGTGCGTTAATAAATTAATCCATTGATGCATGCATAGCTGAATGTGCTGTTGGGAGGTGATGCTGTGACTTGGAAGTTATGTGTTCTTGTCCCTAGCTCCTTCCTCTTTCTGGGTCCTGGCTGCCATGATTAAGCAGCTTTCTTCCACATGACCTTTCATCATGCTGTTTCTGTCTTGGAGACAGCTAACCACAGACTGAACCCTCTGATATCATCAGCCAAGTAAACTGATCCTCCTTAAATTGTGGATGTCAAGTGTCTTGTCCCAGCAGTGGAAAAGTGACTAATACATATCTTATTTTAAAACTGACAGTAGATAAATTTTCTCTTAAAAAATGTAAAAACATCCAAGAATCCCAGTACTTGGGAGCTGAAGCAGGAAGACTGCTGCAAGTTTTAATGTCAGGCTAGGCTACATAGTGAGTTTAAGGCCAACCTGAACTACATAGCAAGACCCTGACTTAAAAAGTAAAAACAGTAACAAAAAATGGCCAAGAAGTATATGAAAAATGCTCAACATCAATAATCATCAGAAAAATGCAAATCATAACCACTGTGAGATATCACCTTACTCTGGTTAGAATGGCTGTTATCGAAAAGACAAATGATAACAAGTACTAGGGAGAACATGGAGAAAAGAAACCATTAACCAGTGTTGGTGAGAATGTAAACTGGTATAGTCATTACAGGAAAATATTATGGAGATTCTTCAGAAAATTAAAAATAGACCTATTTGATCCAGTAATCTAACTACTGGGTATATATTCAAAGGAAATGAAATCAATAGGTTGCAAAGATATCTGTACTGCTGTGTTGAAAAAGTATTTGGTAGAGCCAAATGTTGATAATAAAGTAGTGAATTGACAGGTCACTGCTGATAAGTATAAGCAGCTTCCTTGTTGTAATTTATATGTTTAAAAATTATTCATACATATGTGCATAAAGAGATGTACACAAGTACTCATTAAAGAAATATTTATTATTGAGAAAATGGGACATTTTCTAAATGGCCTTCAATAGAGAGTAAACAAAAATGATGTACTCATGAAGTAGAATATCATACAAGGTTTTAAAATAAATGAATTGTAAAGAATTACATGAATCAGAATGGATAAATTCTGAAAACAACTTTTGAGTATAAAAAGCCAGTTGCAGAACAACAACAGTCACCTGTTGTTGCTGGGACAAAATGCATAACATACACAGCTTAAAGGAGAGAAGGTTTATTTGGGCTGAGTTTCAGATGCTTCAGTCAAGGTTGGTTAGCTCCAAGGCATGAACATCATTGGCAGGTGGGCATGGTGAAGAAGAGCTGTTCAATTTATGGCAGCCAGGAAGCAGAGAAAGAGACAGAGACTGGGGACAAGAATATATATATATCCTCCTGGGTTATGCCCCCAGTGATCTGCTTCCTCCGAACAGGGCTACCTCCTAGCAGTACATTCATACATTATCCAGGCACTCATCGATGGAATAATCCGCTGCTGAGGCTAGCTCCCCATGATTTAACCACCTTGTAAAAGCCCCACCTCTCAACATGGCTGCACTGAGGATCAATCACTCAAAATATGAGTCTTTGGAACACTTCACATTTAAATGTAGTATTTAAGTGACATTTGAAAGCATGCATGATTCATATTTAATTATGATATAAAAACAGATGAAGATGATAAAATTCAAATTCAGGATAGTTACTACATGTGGAAATTAGCAGGGTAGGATCAATTATATCCATTTTTTTTTAAATAAAAAACTGAGGAAAGTTATAAAATGTTGAGCTTTCCTTTTTTTTCTTTTTTCTTTTAGCTAGATGGATGGATATAGTAAGGTTAGACTGTTCTCTATACTTGTCAATTATATGCATTGATAATTTTTATATTTTTCTGTAAACCCTATAATTATATTTTAGCTAACATATCAATCATAAAATCATCTGTTAACTTATAAATGAATTCTTCAAAGTACATGTCATTCTACGGATTTATCCTCAAGATAAAACTACATGATGACGGTTTATATTCTCAGTGAATTGTCCCATTTTTTTTCCTCTTCTGAGACTGTTTTAGAGTAATACTACCTACCATTTATTCAATGTGTAGTATGTGCCAAGCAATATAAGTAGTTTACATATAATATTTAATTCCAAAAACAATCCTATGAGGTAGATGTTATCCACACTTTTCAATGAGGAAACATAACTAGAGGAAATAGTTTGCTGAAGATCACACAACTAATAGTCAGTTCAGAATTGGAACCTGATTGTCTGTGGCTCCAAAGCCTACACTTTAAAAAAGTCAGTAATGCATTAGAGCTTATTAAAAGCAGAGAAAGGAAAACATGTTCACTGTGTAGAATAATTTCTAGCAATTCAGAGAGGCCCAAGATAAAGACATATAATGAGATCTTTACTCTTTCTCATCTACTCTTTATTCCTTACTCCTTCCTTCCTTCCTGTTGTTATAGTTGAAATCTTACTATCCACTTCTATAAGAAATATGAGGGGCAATTGTAAAAATGTGGCGTTTAAATTTTTTAAAAAATTATTACAATAAAAAACACATTGCTTTTAATCCCCACCAGAGTAGACCTCCTCACTTTGAATGATGGGATGTGTGTTCAAACTGAGGGGGAGTATTTTGATGAGGATTAATAGTGATGTGTTTTTAACTAATAAATTTAAGCACCACATTTTTCAATCATTTGTCTTATCATTCCTTCCCAGTTCCTTCTATATTCCTCCAACTTTTCCCTATAATTTCCCTTTATGGAAATGAACTCTTACTAGAACCTAAAGCACCATTTTTGCAGTAGCTTTATACCTAAAATAGGGCATAGGTTGAAGAGTAGAGAGGCACTGTCCTCCTGCTAAAAACCAGTATATCTACTATCCCTTTCCTTAGGAATTGTTGATATTCTTTTAGACATAGCTATCAGAATTTAGTTTACTGATGATTGGCAATGCTAATAGTGATGGAAGCACTTTTGGCAGTTTAAGTTAAACTGGTTTTTTTCTTTATGAAAACTAACAATGAAAAAAAAGAAAACTGTAATAATGAATTTTAGATGATAGAAGCTGATTCCTCTTATTTATAGAATATGAAAGTAGAAGTTCACCACCAAGAAAAAATTATAAAAAGGCAATGTCTTGGCTCAGAATTTTAAATATTAATACTTTACCTAGTTGTTATCTATATTGTTGTTAAAGTTAAGCTTTGTTTGTTGTGTTCTAGAGCCAAAAATCTGCCCAGTGTTTTGGCTGTTCTTCTGCTCTACAGAAACCCTTTAATGAGCTGTCATAGAATAAAAGGGTCCTACTACTCCAGAAAAAATTTATTTACCCTAACTAGAAAATATTAATTCCATTAAATTATAATTAATAGGCATAATTTTTTGTTTAGAGGCTTTAAAAGGAATATATAGCTGTGTTGGCATAAATGAGCTTATAATTTAATCCTCTGTGTTTATGGTGGTAAGTCATTTATGTTTTACCTTGGAGAGTTATGTATTTATGTTTTATTTTACCTTCTTTGTTTTCTAAGGAACTGGCATTTGATCCATATGAATCGTATGCTCGAGATATTTTACGACCTGGTTTTCATGATCATTTCCTTAGTCAGTTATCAAAGCCTGGGGCAGCACTTTATTTGCAGGTACAGTAATTTTTAAATCAAAATGTACAATGTCCAAAAAGTAAAATTCAAAAAAATTAAAGCACCTTCTTTTCTAGTCAATAGGCGAAGGTTTCAAAGAAGCTGTTCAATATGTTTTACCCAGGCTACTTCTAGCCCCTGTTTACCACTGTCTACACTACTTTGAACTTCTGAAGGTAAGGAAACTCTTATTGATATTTATAAAATATTCAAATATGAGAGATTTTTTGGTTTACTTTTTGCTGAGAGTCTAACCAGAGACTATAAACACATTAGGCAAGCATACCAACACTGAGCTTTGTCCCCAGCCTTGGAATGAAAATTTTTACCACTTCATTTGTAGATTATTACTTGATTATCTATGTATACTAGTGTGTATTCATTTTGTTTTTCCAGTTAAGAAGCAAATGTAAATAAAGCTCCAAAAGAGTAGTGTGTATTCTTTTTTAGCAGTGAATTTTAAAGCAACTGTCAAATTTTGTTCTTGTGCCTTTTTTTTTTTTTTTTTCCTACCTAACTGTTTCTTAAAAACCTCAGATTTATGCATTCAGGTCTCCAATTGGGACTGCAGTAAATTCACGGACTCAAATAAGGGATGCAGTATGAAGATAATGCTGAAATAAGAGAAAAGGTTAATTTACCTAATTTTCATACCTCGTTTGCAAATATCTCTGGTAAATTGCTTACTTTAGAAGCAGTGAATCTTTAAAATCTGATTAAAAATTCCCCTTTTCATTATAATTCAAAATAGAAGCACTGATCAAAAGGAAAGGGTTTTGACTTTTTTTCCCCTACTGTACACTAAAATTAAGGAAAGAGGAAATCTTAGTCTGTACAAACTATAATTTAGTAGTGTAGCTCAAAGTCATATTCTATTTACCTTTAATGAACTAGTCCCAGAAAGACAAAACCAGATATGTATTTAAATTGGGAAACAGCCATTTGCTTTATGTGCTAGCTCCGTATCAGTTCCCTTGAATGTAACCTAATACATTCTCCTGTGGAAAGCCTTAACTGATACGCACTTAGGAAAAGGTTTTTATCAGTCATGTTTTAACCTGCAATATTTTTGTCCCCACCACTTAATAAACTCTTTCTAAGAGAACTTAATTTTACATTCACAAAATATTTTTATTTGATAAGTTTTTCAGCATTTAAAAGGCATACGTATCAATTCCTTCATTAAAACTACACTAGTAAATGAAAAATGAAAGTGCAATTAATTTTTGTTTGTGTAATGCTTTGCATAACATTTAAGCATGTAAGCAAGTAGACCTACACTTATGAAGTTAGTGTTTCTGGTTCACTTTGACTGTTGAACGAGGGAGAATGTTTGGTCCATAATAAAACTTTTCATGAATCATTGAGAGTTGGTGGTTAATCCTTTGCTAGTTAAAACTGCTTATTGGAACTTTTTTAAGAAATGCACTTTTAGCCGGGTGTGGTGGTGCACACCTGTAATCCTAGCACTCGGGAGGTTGAGGCAGGAGAATGGTTTTGAGTTCGAGACCAGCATGGACTACAAAGTGAGTTCAAGGTCAGCTTGAACTGCATAGCAAGACCCTGTCTCAAAAAGACCAAAAAAAAAAAAAAAAAAAAAAAAAAAAAAAAAAAAAAAAAAAAAAAAAAAAAAAAAAAAAAAAAAAAAAAAAAAAAAAAAAAAAAAAAAAAAAAAAAAAAAAAAAAAAAAAAAAAAAAAAAAAAAAAAAAAAAAAAAAAAAAAAAAAAAAAAAAAAAAAAAAAAAAAAAA